>JANTOP010007785.1:0-16183 GCA_027564815.1 Symmerus nobilis
TTCAAAATTAGAAAACGTTTTCAAAATTAGAATATTTTTTCAAAATTAGACTATTTTTTCAAAATTAAAAAATATTTTCTAAATTAGGAAATTTATTCAAAATCAGACATTTTTTTTCAAAATCAGATTTTTTTTAAAATTAAAATTTGTTTCCAAAATTTGAAAATGTTTTCAAAATTAGGAAATTTCTTCAAAATTAGAATATTTTTTCAAAATTTTAAAATGTTTTCAAAACTAGAAAATTTTTTCAAAATAAAAATATTTTTCAAAATTAAAAATTTTTTTCAAAATTAGGAAGTTTTTTCAAGCCATTGACAATTTTTTGAAAATATGGACAAATAAATAGGAAAATTCTATTATCACAAAATTTCGTGAACGCTAGAAACACAAAATTTCGTCGAATGAAATTATTCTATTGTAAAAAGTTTTGAAGTTAATTTATCAATTTTCATAAAATGCCAACCTACTATTGATTCTGATTAGACCCAAAAAACGACGATAAAAATGAGATTTTTTAGAGATAATCAAAAAAATCCCTTTCTTTGAATGCGAAACACTAATTTAGCTGACAGCCTACCTACCAGATCTACTATACTGTACCGTATAATTTACCCCCCCCCCCCCCCCCCCATTCTCATGTCACAGACAATACAAGCACTGGCGTAGATAGAAGAGGGGGGGGGGGGGGATTAAGGGGATCAATCATAATTTTTCCCAACACTCTATTTTTCATTTGCAAGCAATTTTGATTTCGGTTTGTCTGAAATTACGATTGCATCCAAATGAAAAAGTCAACTTCTCTCAGTTTCGTCTCATAAGTAGACCGTATGGCAGTCGGAATTTATTTATTTTTTATATTTATATATTTATGTGAAGTTCCTTGCTCGAATATGAATTTCCCAAAATATTACGACCCACTTTTCTAATATTCTCGAGAAAATCGACTAAAATAAAATAATATTCAAGAAGCTGAGTACCTCAAGATAGCGATCGCAGATGGCAATCAGTAGATCGCTTCGGTTTTTCTTTTCGTTAAGAAAAATAATACAGAATACATGTCCCTTATTGTGCCAAAAACCTCTTGGGTTTGATTACTTAATCGGTAATTTTCTAATAGAAGGCGATTTCTGTGAACGTTGATTAAATTCATTATTTTATCGCCTATAAAGCATAGTAATTTGTATCGTATTATTTGCGTAATTTTAATTATATTTTGAAATTCCCGGGAATGTCTGCATTTTCAAATAATTTGTTTTAATAAATTTTGTATGAGATCAGTAAATATCGGAAAAGTTCGACAATTTCCCAAACCAAATCATAAATATTTTTATCAAAGATATATCTTGTATGGTAATCCGATTTCTAATCGAGTTTACAACAACTTCATCAATCGGCTAAGGTTTAGGAGAATATATTACAATTAGGTTGCGATCTTTTCTAGATTATTGAACTCTAATCTAATTCGAATCGGCTCTATTAACAAATCAAAAAATAAATCGATCGCAAATTCATTCTTTTAAGTTAACATTTAATTTTAACTTTCAATTCTTAACAATTGGAATGGTGTACAAATTAAAAATTATTAACACAGCTATTAGCAGATCACAAGATAA
This sequence comes from Symmerus nobilis, assembly GCA_027564815.1. Classification (NCBI taxonomy): domain Eukaryota; kingdom Metazoa; phylum Arthropoda; class Insecta; order Diptera; family Mycetophilidae; genus Symmerus; species Symmerus nobilis. The sequence continues at coordinate 1,614 of JANTOP010007785.1, forward strand.
TCTCTTAAAAAGTAGCAAATAAATTAGTGATTATTAAGGCTTTCTATGTATAAAAAATTTGGTCTTAATTCGATTTAAAAATTAAAATTCATCGTGAGTATTACTAGAATTTTCATCTATTGTATCCCCCCTAAACATCTGATAATCTCGGTGATTCATTACATGTTCAGCGGCCCGATTCACCAGACGAATAAATTCCTTCCTATCGAACGAATAATTTGTGAATTTAGCATGAGCACCACCATCCGGATGGTGTCCCAAATCTTGTTGTATCAATTTATCGATTCGTTCCCATGTCATATAATTAATGCCACGTAAACGTGTCAAATCCCGATAACACTGCGGATCCTCGCAATGATACAATTCAAATAGAGTAGCCCATGTCGGTAGAAATAGGGAATGCGTTAAACCGGCACCATGCATACCGATAAAAATGTCCGTGTTTCGGGTGATTTCTAATTGATCTAAAAATTTCGTTGATCTGTTGGGAGAATAACATTAACCGATTGTTATTAAATTCATGATAAATAAATCACCTTTCGAAATCAACTTGACGAACGTGATAACTTGAATTTTTCTTCATTTCTTCTATCAATTCATCAGCGTTTAAAATCCGTCTGAATTGTGTTCGACGCAACAAAAAAGTAATTCGAATTTTTTCATCGGTTAAACGATGTAATGGCACTTTTAGTCGATGTAATATATGTTCGGAAAACGCTTGAAATAATCCACTTCGTTCACAGCCTTTTATCTGAAAATAAGGTATAATTCAAATATTTAAATAATAAGAATCCCCTAATAATTTGAATCCCCTAACAATTGGTGTGTTGTAGTACAATCCGAATATCATACGAGGCAATAATGGTAAAATTATGTTTTTAAAGCAAACCGTTTCCCCACGGAAAGCTTTCAAATCTAAAATCTTATAATCGGTGAACGCTTTGAAGGTATCCGTAAACGGTGATAGATAATCGTACGTTTCCCAAATAACGATTTGAATATCGGTGGAAAAGGCAGTCGCATGAGTGGCATTCACATGTAACGAAGCGTATAAATTAAAAAAATCACAAAAATGATGATACATGTTGGTGTCTAAAATGAGAAATATAAAATCGATAATAAATCTATCAAAGGATTGAATCCCCAACTAACTAGCATCCAATTTCATGATAACTGTAGGTTTATCAATGATCCGGTCACAGACATTCGATTCAATGGGTCGTTCGTTCAATTGAACAAAATGTTGTAATTCGGGTCCCCATGATTGCAGCGCACTGATATACGTAAGTTCCGGTTCCAAATCATCTTTAAGCAATGTACAGTAACCACCAACCTGACCAGCTTTTAACACATCCATTTTATATCGAAACGGTTCCGGACGATTTATTAAATCCGTAAAATTGAATAGGAGATTACGGCCCCGACAAAATTGTAAATGTTTCGTACATTCCAATGATGAATCCGTCTGATATAACGGTTCGCATAATACTTTCAATTCATTTAAGCGGGAACGGATATAACCTAAAAGAGATCTTCCCATAAAACCTTGGAATTTCAATTAATTTCTATTACCAAAATCCGTTTGATGATTGAACGACCTTTCCAACGTTTCAATACTTCGAAAATCTTCGGATGAAGATGAACCATTGGAACAAATCGGTTTTCCGTAATTGAAACTACCGATAGGACAGTCATATTCATAGCCCCAACAAAATTTGTTCCGATCAATCAATCGATTAGAATTCTCGTCGACCCATTCTTTATACTCACATCCATCGTTTGATTGGCATTCCTCGAGTATTTTCGGATTATTTCGGAAGTAAAATGGTAAATGTTCCCGTGGTAAATTGATGAAATTGAAGTTTGTTGTGACCGAACTTGTTATTGTTAAAAAGCGGGTCAAACAAATGAATAATTTAACTTTATGATAAGATTTTATTGACATGGTAATTATTTGATTAGAAATATGGAAATTTGGTAATTTAATTACAAAAAAAAGTATAAAGAAAAATTTCAGTTAAACCAATTTTGTTGTTGCCAAAACAAACAAACAAATGCCCGTTTTCTATTTTATTTGATATATAAAACTTCATAACCTCGCAAATTTATCGATTGAACACAAATGTCACTTTGGTAATACTAAAATTGGGTGGTTCTACATTAGCGGTATCGTCATTCCTTGTAATCCAACAAAAATACCACCATTGATGACACCGACTGATTATGTTTAAATGATTTTAGTTATTGAATTAAAAGTACAAGAAATAATAACTATGGTTGTGCCGGAAAGTCGGTAACTATCCGGTATCCGGCCTACTCAGCTAGTTTTCAATCATTAATAAATAACTAATAACAGTGGCGTGCGGTCAACATCTTAATAAGGTGTGCGGAATTTTATGAACCCTGAAAAATAATATAAAAATACAGAAAGATGGTTTGAGAGTTAGATAAAATTACAAAAATTAAATATTTCGGAAAAGTTGAAATTTATCTTAAAAAAAATTAAAAATTCGTAAACGGTTCGCACTTAGAAATTTGAATTCGGTTCCAAAAAAAAAAACATAATAATTTGGAGAGTTTATAAATTAGTTGAAGAAATAGAAAAAAAATATCAAAACTAGACAATTCTTACAAAAGCTCTGAAAAAACTTGAAAGCTCCCAGAAGGCTTTATTTTCCGATTTTTTTTTTTTTGTTTTAAATCTATTTTCTGTGCAGATAACGTTTTTTTAACGAAATTTCATACTTTCCTCAAAAAAGCTTCAAAATTCTTGAAAGCTCCATAAAAACTTTAAATTAAAATGTCTTATAATATATATATAATTTGGAATCGAATTTTTATCCGATTCATTACATATAAATGGAAAGAAAGCTTCTCCAAACTATTAAAAGTGCAACCAAAGCTCTAAGTTTGTAAATTAATTTTTCACGTTTAAAAATCTATACTTTCTATCCAGATAACAGCCGTTTAACGAAATTTTAACTTTTTCCAAAACAAGGCTTTAAAATTCTCTAAAGCTCACTCATTGAAAGATTAGAATAAAAATCTAAAATTTGGATCCTAATTTTTATTCGATTCATTTAATTTAGATAAAATATGACATTGTCGCTAAGAACTTTCTCAATTCGTTGAAAGCTCAGAAAAAGCTTTATGTTTCGAACTTTATTTTTTACGTTATAAATCTATTATCTATCCAGATATCGGTCCATTCACGAAATTTCAAATTTTCTAAAAAAAAATGCATCAGAAATAACGAAAGCTCATTGAAAGCATATATTTATGCCCAATTTTAGGCCGATGGATGAATTTTTCAAGAAATGGCAACCCGAAAGTACGGATAATTCGCCTCTTATTCAATTCAATTCAGCTTTCGTGGGATTTTAATTTTCCATTGAGCTTTTTCATTTAAGTATAAATGAAGTATAATGTTCATTAAAAGCTTTGGATAAGCTTTTCGAAGTTTCCCAAAGCTCTTTCAGGCAATTTTAAATTTCAATGACGTTAAATAATTGGGATATAGGGTTTCTCATTTCCGGGCAAATAATGGATCCCGAGTTTTAATATTTACTAATTAAAAAAAATTTGTTAATTTAAAAAAAACAATTAAAATATTCATTTCTTTTTTCATTAAAAAAAATAATTAATTACTAATAGAACAAAAAAAAAAGTTAATCAGAAGAGTTCTTAAAATGAGTTCTGAGACAAGCAAGCGCATTAACTGAATTGTCGTTGGGTCGTGTTCCACTGAGGTTGGTGTTTAATGCAATGGAGAGGTTTAATCTAAGAGCATCTTCAAATTTTTTGTTAATTTTCCAAATAAATTAAATTCTGTTAATAAAGTCTTATATTCTGTATATCCGGTATTTTGATACTATCCCGGGAATTAAATTTTCTTCTCGGGAAATCGGGAATAGATATTTTAGTGGATTTCCCGGAAAATCGTTGACGAGACATCCCGGGAGAGAAACCCTATGGGATAGAAAATAGATTTTAAAGCGTATAAATTAAGAACAGAAAAGTAAGAATTTCTTCCAGTTTTCAATTTTCCATGGAACTTTTTAACCAATCAGTTTCGCATTTCATTAATTATTGGGAGGAAAATTTGTATTCATCCTGCCTAAAATAGTATTTTAATTAAAAGCTTTCGACGAGCTTTACCGTTCTTGCGGCTTATTTTCCGTTTTTTTTCTTGGTGGCATGCAATCGGCAAGCAGAATAAGCCGCTTAAAATTTTTGGTGGCTCGAGAGGCTCTTTAAATGTATAGGTTTATGTTATTCATTACTATAGGTGTATAGGTGGATTTCATTGATTTTTATTTCGAATGTACGACAAGAAATTAAACATGGAATAAACTTTGGTAATAAAATGTTTAATTATTTTGTCAATTACTAACGAAACGGCAAACGAATTATCTGAGAGTATGTATTGTAAAACTCAGAAATATATTTAATTTAATTAAAAAATCCAAATTGATGGAAAGGCCATACATGATTTATTAAATTGTTAATCGCTGTTTGGATTTTTGTTAACCTAACTTTCTATTAAATTAATTTTAAATTACATTTAATAAAAACTATTAAATGAAGTCCAAAGGATTAAGGAAATAAGGATCATTAGATCAAATTTTAATCCATATTGGAATCCGTAGCTACGATACTTTTTCCAAAATACCAAAAACAAACAACAATGAAAATAATCAACAAACATCTGATATCCTCCAAAAGCATTTATATTCTTATCGTAGGCTTCCATCATCTACAGAGCCGATCTGTACGCCGCCGATGTAATAAAAAAACGATACCTAAAACGGCCCACTCACTATTCAATTTCTCTTCAACTTGTTGGTTCAACTTGTTGATATCAACTTGTCAATTGTTCTCCAACAGGGCAACAGACTATTCAATTTCATTTCGACATGAAACTAAAATTATAAAAATATACGAAAATATATTTCCGGATTGATGTTGCCATCAGGGTATTTACTTTTAAACTGAAATTGAATGTAAGTTAACAACATAGCCCATATCCACATCAATTTCTCTTCAACAAATCCAAGTTGAATTGTAGGCACATTTAACTTATCAACGGTTGATCCAACCACCCCACATACGTTACAATCATTTGGCAAGTAGGCAAGTTGATCAATTTGTTGAAGAGAAATTGAATAGTGAGTGGGGGCTTTAACATATCGCTCACATATTGCAAAAATGAGATATCTTAAAATTTTATGATTTTGAGATTGTCTTTGAATTATGATAAAAAATACATAAACTCTATTTCACATTAGGAAGAAATAAAAAAAAATCTATAATTCTTAAATAAAATGTAAAAATACCCTTCCTAAATACTGCATTTTGCACTGAATTTGACAAAACACAAAACTTAAAACCTTTCTATCTCAATATTTACTTTTTTCAAGATATCTCGTTTTTGCAATATGCGAGCGATATAACGATCAACTATTCTTTTCCGTCAACAATCGAATTTGATAGAAAAACTCGTTAACGAGATTTGATCAATTGTCAGCCATGATAGATAGATTGCATTAGTTATGCAAAAAATCTATGAATTTACAAAAAAAAAATAATCGTAACGACTATCATTTTTCAAAACTCTTCAAGGAACATGCCAAAAAAACAGTCTACTTTTTAAATTTTGTTAACAAAATTATGTTTTAATTTTGTTATGTATGTGAAACGCCGTTGTAACGGCTGAAATTGATGTTATAACATAATTTTCTGCATAAACAAAAACTACCGCCAACTCACCGTTTTTAAAATTCAGTTTTCAGTTCGGTATAATGACTTGCTGCTAGAGCTTTATTACAAATGGATACTAACTAGGCGTTGATTAGACAGGCGTTGATTTTGCTTTTATTACGAATGAAGACTATTTACTCAAAGAAATGTGTTAAATATTCCCATTCAAAAACCTTGCACAAGCATTGCACACTTCATCTTACCTACAAATGATGACATAGGACATGATTGTATCAAAACTTAATCAACATCCGAAAAACGTTCAAAAATAAATGTTTTTTAATTGCAGAGAGTTTACATTTTATTAATTTGTATTTAAACAAAAAATATGCACATCGTGAAAATGACATACATATATTATAGGACAAACTCTCAGCTTTCAGAAAAAATTATGAAATTTGAAGTAACACGCGCATTGCATTGTGATAAAAATCGATCTTTCCACTTTAATTGAATTTTAAATGGTCTTCTGTTACGTATCACAGAAAATAAATAATTTCATTGAAAAGCTGAGAATTTTTCCTAGAAAAGCTGTTGTTTTTCAATTTTTATAAAAAAGTTTTTTCTACTTCAAAAAAATTTATGAAAAAGTTAAAAAAAACATTTCAAAAATTCTAAAAATCATAATAATATTAATGCTACATTAATAAGGGCTCAAATTTTCAGTACATTTTTTTTATAATGTAGAGAACATATTCACAAATATTGATCTTCGGCGGGGGTCGCCCAGTAAAAATTATTTTATTTGGTGGAATGGCCCATAAATTTATTACATTAGTTATGTATGTATAGCAAAAATGTGAATCCTTACAGAAAGGGATTTGAAAAAAAAAATACACATATTTTATTCTCTGTGTAATCGAGCAGCTTTACACAACCAAAAATTATAGAAATGGGTTGAATATTAAGAATTTTAGCTATTCGGGTTGGATGCCCCCTTAAATGAAAATATACAACCCGTTTAAGTATACAATTGAAATTAATAATAATTTTATCAGAATGCTATTACTAACACTAAAATTAACGCGCTTTCTATTAATATTAATGGATGACCTTTTTTCGGTACTTAATTGAATTTTTTTTAAAACAGATAATACTAACGTAATAGCAGATTATCTTACCAACTTTTTTAATTCATCTGCTATCTACATAATATATTATGTTAGTATAAATAAACTATTCAGATTCAAGCATTACGCCGGAAGCTTTTAGTTTCCCATTTATCTCTTTAATTCATTTAATAATCTCTAAGTTACCTTATTCGAAGCAACAAATTCTCAATGTTCATAAGGTGGTCTGATTTATTATTGGAGAGCCTAAAATCGATCTCTTTCCATTATCCATATCCACCCATCCGGTATATAAATGAAACATTTTACTGCAATCATCTATTTTAATAATCTATCATATTTAGATTGTATCATAAAATGTAGAATATTATACGTGTTAGAGTATTATATGACTTATTATAATCAAATTATTATACACGATGCAAGTGAATATATTTCAGGCAAAAAGAAATGCATCTGCTACTAATAACTATCAGAATTTATGTTTGGCAATGACATTAATAAATATAATGCATCCTAACAACATATGTTTAAAGATTATACCTTACAAGATGAATAATAATAACATGCAATTACAATCTTAAACGTTATAATTTAAATTCATCATCCTTTAACGAATATACACTATTCATTCCGCCAAAAGGATTAATTAGTAGAACCATATACTTGTATAACCTACCAAACGTCTTAATGAATTTTATATGTATTTTAGAGACGTTTCTGGAAAAGTTAAATAACATTTTAATTTGGCTGTCATATAACTATATACTTAAGTAGTAATACAATATATAAAGTAGAATAATAATTCAATTAAAACATATAATTTCAGAAGAATTTCGTTGTAAAGGTGGATACAACAAAATTCCATACCGCAATTTGGTCATTCTAATCTTCTTCTTGTGGAATATAGAAAATACCGTTTTAATTCTAGTTCTAGCTTTGAAACAGTGGCGTGCAGCAAACCTGAAAATCCACAAAATCATAACCAATTTTTATTGCAGCAAATTACTAATTATTTTATTTAATAACTTTGAACCATTTTACTACCAAAAATTTTACAACTTTTTTGAAATCAAAATTTTATTAAAAAAAATTTGGGTAATTTGGCTGAACTTATTTTCCCCGGATAGCCGATGAGCTAAATGGTGTGATTAATTTATGGGTTCGGAGATAAAAAATTGTTCAACCGAAATACGAGTTTTCGTACGGTAATTTTAATAATTTTCGATACATCTCTCAATCGGCGGATCAATTATGAAATTAGAAATTTTGTGAAGAAAAGTTGGCTAAATTTGTCTGAACTTATTTTTCCCGGATAGCCGATGTTTATCCAAAAGCTACTGGAGAGACTCGACGTCACCCAAGCATTGAGGATATCAGGAAGGGGTCTCCTCTGCTCACAGTTATTGATGACCCAGTCAATAATAATTTTAGAGGGATTATAGAGATTAATTTTTAGAAATTAATTAGAAGAAATTGAAAATTTAATTTGCTCCAAACCATTTCAATAATGAAAAATCAAAATTTCGGAAAAGATATCAATTTGTATAAATTCTCTCAAAATTATCCGTAAATTGTTCTGAATGAAACCTTCTGAACGAATGGTTCTAACGTCCCAAATTCCAAACAATCCACCGCCGATGGAAAAGCGATTCATAACCGAATTTAATCGGAAAGGGGACATTTGTGTGGAAAATTAAAAGCTAGATGAATATTTTACATTTAGCTTTTAAATATAAAAGAGCTTTAAGAAACTTCCAAAAGCTAATCCAAAGCATTTAAATATTTTTTTATTCTTTTCAAATCTATTTTATCTCCGGATAAATACATTTAAATAAAATCGGGAACTTTCGGTTAAAAAGCTCCGTGGACAATTTAAATCTCAATGCAAAAGCTTTAATTAATTGAATTGAATTGAAGGAACATTATGATGAAGGTATTCATTGCCCTTGTAAAATTCATCTATCGGCCTGAAATGTTGCATGAATATTATATGCAATGAGCTTTCAAGATTTTTGAAGGATTTCTTTTGTTTTTTGCGGAATGATTTGAAATTTCGCGAAAAGACCGTGATATCTGGATAGAAAATAGATTTTAAAACGTAACAAATTGAGTTCGAGCTTTCATTGTGCTTACAATGGAATGAGAAAGCATTTAGCGAGAATTTTATATTTTATCGAAATTTCGATTGCAAATTATATAAAATGACATTTTAATTTTAAACTTTCAATGAGCTTTCAAGATTTTCGAAGTTTCATTTTGGAAAAAAGTTGAAATCTCGTTATTAGGTCGTTTTTTTTATAGAAAATCGATATTAAAACGTAAAAAATTAAGTTCGAAACTTGAAGCTATCGTTGCGCTTCTAATAGTTTGGATGAGCTTTCTGGGAAAATTCTATATTTAAATTTAAAGAATCGGATAAAAAATCGATTCTAAATAAAATAAAATAATATTTTTATTTTAAACTTTCAATGAGCTTTCAAGATTTTTGAATCTTTTTTTTGGGGGAAAATAATTTGGAAATTTCGTTGAATGATCGTTATATGGATAACAAATAGATTTTAAAATGTAAAAGTAAGGTTCAGAAAGTAAAGCTTTCTGGGAGCTTTTGAGATTTTACAGAGCAGTTTTAATTATTTTGTATTTTTCTTCTACTAATTTATAAACTTTCTGCATTATTACATTTTCTTGGATTCGAAGAACATTGTTGGGATATCCGGATTAAATATCGCGGTGTCTGATAATCAAATTTCTCGGTACGTATCTCTTTTCTCAGATGAATTTTACAGATAATTTTGTTAAGGGGTCAAAAAATTCTGAACCCCTTATGGAGATGTTGACCGCACACTACTGCTTGTTAGTATATGTGACCAATTTAACAAAATTTTTAATTGTATATTTACGGTTGAAAATATTGTCTCACTCTACTCATCCTTCCAAACTATAAGTTCCTAGTTTTATCAAACGGAAACTTGTGTATGATTGCACTAAAAAGTTAACCATGCAACAAGAGATCATATAACATATATTGTATAATAAATGTAGTAATTATATATTTAAAATTATTGCACCCGTTGGCTATTTAATTTTCTTGACACATGTTATTTTGAAACCAACTACGTAAGTTTCTATAGCCCATATAAGATTATATCAGCATCATATTTAAGTAATGAATATAAAATATTAATTGGGTCGTGGTGAATGAATGAAATTGAAGGAGGTATGAAGTTTTTGGTCCAACAGTTTAGTGGTTAGTTAGATTATGATATTTTTGAAACTGTATGAACTGTAGAGATTTCCAAACAATTTTCTTGAATTTACGAAATTCATTCTTCATACAATGACAAATAAATTTTATTATTTATCGGCATACATTATCGTTAGTCAAATAATCAATTACTTATAATTCCTTATTCAAATAATTTACTAATAAATAAATTAATTTTGCGTATCTCTCTGCTTAGAAATATAATAAATATTCAGTATTAATATCAATTTCTACGTTGACTATTATTGGCTTTCTTGTCATATTTGCATAGCCAAATTTATAATTCATAAATTCAGGTTGCCAATATTTTCAAACTTGCTGGGAGATGATAGATTATACTATCATTTCTGGGTTAATATACATTCTATATAAGTGCAGCTGTATATAACAAGTCAGATCTCATTTTTGATAAGAAGAAAAGTTCCCTGTTCCCAGGGCTTCCTTTATACATATATCTGCAATAAATACATAGGGTGAAGTCGGGAGATATGATGTACCTTTTTTGTTTTTGGAAAAACTCCAAAAATAATAGAGATTTTGCAGAGAGAAAAATACAGGAAGATAAACTTTATTCAATTATAATTCATTATCACAGTGGCGTGCAGTCTATTTCGCAGAAAGAGTAGAGCATATCTGAAATGCGAGCTTTTTAACGAGCTCTCATGTGTCACCGAGTTTTTCCTTTTTCCTGTCAATTAAAGAATTTCGCCTCTAGAATCCTGATCCCTTCTGAAGTGGGATCCCTTTTCTGGTCGAAAGTTGTAGTAAAACCCTAAGCGACAAAAATAAATACTACAGATATCGCAGCTTTAAAAGACGATACTTTATGTACTTTAAAAACTGGCAATAATATTAAGATAAAATTAAGATACTATTATGTATAGGTTGAAAGAAATTTATGATAAGTTTAAAATTAATATTAGATTTATGAACAGGGATTGGTTTTTTTTTCAGACATATTCTAAGATATTAGACTTGTGGCTAATTCATACTGGCCAATTTCTGCCATTTATTGAAATATTTGAATTGACGATAAGGCTGTTAATAATCTGATCTGATATGATCTGAGGGCTGCTTCAAAATAAGGTTACTCTGGTCCGAATTAAAATTTAGGCCAATATGACAATAAATAAAATAACTTTTAGATAATATTTATTTATTTTAAATTTATTATTTTACATCTTACGACATTTTCTAGGTAAACGAATTAGATAAAGAGGGCTCAACCGAAGACCTAATATTTAATTGTTCATTTTAATCAATTTTGAACTTATGTTCAATTAAATGTTAAAAATTTCAAATAACTAAAAGGGTAAATGTTTGAGTTGTCGTGTGGAAGCTCCTTAAAAACTTAAAAGCTCAATACAGCTTTGAGCATCGGATATAATTTTATACGTTTCTAAATCTACTCTCAATCCAATGAATGAATTGTGAACGAAATTCACAATTTTAAGAAAAGTTAGAACGCTCACCGAAAGCTTAAAGTTTCAATATTAATTTTCATGATTTTTGAATCTACAATCTACATAAACAAAAATTCATTTAATCATGAAAATGATTAAATTTTTAAGCAGTCCTACTCATTTTCTACCTATCTATTTTCTCATTTTCTCTTAAGTTATTTAAGGCAATTATCTAACAAAACCTCGGCAAGAAAGCTCCAGAATTACTTTCTACTTATAATAGAAAAATTGAAAGGGTTATCCCACAAGTTATATCTTTAAAATGATGTCAAAAATGGAATTTTGCAAGATCTTTGATTTTCCTAGTAATTGTCATTGCTAGGCCTTATTCGCTACCATTTCTTGAAAGAGTTCAGTGGTTTTCAGTCCGTGTAACTTCTCCCGATTTCATACCGACTTTTGGGAATTTTCGCCACTTTTTGAATAATTACAATTTTTTTCGGCATTTCCTGAAAATAATTTGTGAAATATTGTAATAAGTCGAACAAATCTAGAAATAGTCGGCAAGAAGACAGATTAAATTAATAAAGTGGAGAAAGAGTCGAAAAAGCGAGACATTTTTTGAATATTCAGGAAATTCTTACAAAATCCATTACGATTTCCTAGAAAACTAGTGAAACAATTCAGTATCTATAAGTCTAGGAAAAAATTATAAAAATTTATAAAAATTGGTGGCGTTACGATATGTCTCCCAATCTCAGGTCTCTCTATCGGGATATGACGATGTTTCAAATAGTTATTGTATGCTAAGTCCCAATCCCAATTCATCTTTACACTTATATTAAAAACGGTATGTCTTATTTATTACCAATCAATCTAGGCTTATTTTAAATACACCAATGCCCCAATTTTAGATTCATTTCTGAAAAACGACCTTTAAAATACGATTTGTTAAAAATCGATTTTTTCAAAATACACGTTCTTTGATTAGTTATAGCGTTATAGCTATGAAGGACTCGTCCAAGATTTCCTACGATAAATGATATTTTCGAGGGTGGTGGGAATTTTCTTATTTATTTAATGTTTATTCAACGAAATTCTGAAGAGTTTTGAACGATTCTGCATTCTAATCCTAACTACATATATGCTTATTTCCTACAAAATAGTTCCGAAGCTTTCCTAATGGTATATTCCGTTTGCTACAGAATATGACATTTTGTTAACGAGTCATAAAATTCTTCACACCTTATGATGATGTTGACCGCACGCCACTGCATCATCATTAAAAATATACTTATATATCGAACCGATTCGGTAAAAAAGAAATGTTTTTTAAATTCATTGTAAGAAGCCATTTCCCCCCTCGGTGGAGGGTGATATGGTACACCCTATAGTATTGACGAAAACGGTGCGTGAATCGTGACAACACTTTGCACATATAATGCACTGAATTCAATCGTCTTTCTTTGACGTAAAATTGTAATCTTCCCCAGATTCGGTGCATATATAATATTATCATCAAATTCATTCGAATTATCGGATTCCTCTTCAAAGGGAATTATTACTCTTTCCTTTTCGGATGATGAATCGCTTACTACTTCCTTTTTTCTTCTTGGCTGAACTTTTCGTTGGGTTGTCATTTTTCGCTTCAGTGTTTTTTTCCTTTGTTCAGCTATATTCTACGGCAGTTAAAACACCAGAGTTTTGTGTTTTACGTTTCGAGGTCGTAGTTGTGGTAGTTGTTGGAATCGGTGATATTATCCAGTATTTTTACTGTAGTGCGGTCACTGATATTTTGTACTGTAGATTCTGTATCCGCCTAATCTAGAAGATAAAGATATGAATTTTTCATAAATTTAAACCATCTATTTTTACCTGTCCATTATTTTGTTTCTGTAGAATTTCCTTAGAATTAGTCCCAATTAATTCGTCACCATTAGAATAGGCATCAGATGCTGGGTTTTAATTTTCCATATAAGATGGAACCGGTTGTAGACTATAAAAGCATAATCCGGAATAGCTATAGGATTAAAAAGAAAAATATCAGTCGCAGAAAATGCAGAAATGCCACTAGTTGGAATCGTGGACTTGTTCCACGCAGAGAACAGTAGTTTACCAAATTGCAAATGTGTTACTTTCCTCCTTGGTTCATTTTTTATGAACAAATTGCAGGCCGCATAATAATAAGAGTTGAATGATTTAAAAATGATCTGCCCAAAAGTTGCAAGCCCTGGGTTTTATGCGGCGCAACCACAAATGAAGACCACCGTGGAAAAACAAGGAAGGCCAGAAAATATCAATTCCGAGGAGATGTGTTTAAAGTATAGACATTTTTCTACTAAATGGCGATCTTATAACTCAATTTTCGATATTTTGTGACCTTCCTTGTTTTACACCTATGGTCTTCAAATGTATTATTTCGTTATCAATAGCGATCTCCAACATTTCGGCATTATTGCAATGGGACGAATGACCATCCATTATAAGTAGAACTTAACCCTAAGGTTTCCTTGGATATAAGTGATCCTTTAACCAAGCAAAGAAAATGTCACTATTAACATAGGCAGATTTACCAACCATGTATACGATCGAGCTCGGTGGCATTGTAAATAGCAAATAAATTAAAAATTTGTAGTTCCTCTAATCTACATAAATTCTAATCTAACCTTTAAAAATTCAGGCTTGAGGCAAGCAATTTCCCTCTGCATTACAGCAAGTAATAACAGTGATTGTCTCACCTTTTTCAGCTGATATTATTGCCGTTATTGTCGAGTCTCTTTCGGCTACAACGGAACCAGGGCAATTATTCAACTGGCAACCAGTCCTATCCATGTTAAATATATGTCCCGGTTTAGCCATTAAATCGTGTTCGATTAGAACAGTTTTCAATAGTTTAAAGCAGGGATTGAAATAAGTATTGATATTTACCATTTTCCCTCTATCTTCTATTTTTATACGAGAAATAAAAATGAGATATTTGGAAGTATTTTCATAGAAAGATATTTCTCATTTCTCTTTTATCAATAATTCCACAAGAATATTATAGTTGAAATAATTAACAATTTATTA
>JANTOP010007796.1:0-16181 GCA_027564815.1 Symmerus nobilis
CTGGGAATAACTCTGGAACTAATGGTCAGAAAGGGATACTGTAAAGGAATATTTCTATTATTTTGAAGAGGAGAACCGGAATCTGCAAGATTCTACATCTTTTTTTATTTGCCCCTACCTAATTCTGGTACCCAGGTAAGTATTTTTCCATTTATTCTTATTTGCCCTTATGCGCATTACATTTTACTTTATATTTGATTTTAGGTTCACCAGATAGCCTGCCGGAATCGTTTGCTTAATAGGTAAGGCCTTAATGATACATTGTCAAAACGCTGTTGGTTCAGTTTTTTGCTGATAAGACCAGATATTCTTGAGCTCGGAATCATGGAGATGCCAAAAAATTGGCAAAGGGTAATCGAATAAAATGGACAATACAATTCATTCTAATAACAAATTGTGTTAAGAAAACGCATTTTATTAGTTGCCCGCCCAATATAAATGGATAGCCTCTTTATATTTTAGCAGGATGTAGAAATGTGCGTTATATTGCACATAATAAAAATTAGGCCAGCAGGGTTGTCGTCACTCATCATGATTATTGTTTAATATCCATGAATATTTTATAGACTGTTGTACCATTAAACATCCTGAATATACTATAATCACTTTGTGGTGTTTCTATAATAGGTTATGGGTATACTATGTATTACCTATAAAGAGAATATTATATGCATATAATCAACGAAAAAATATTATTAATTTTAATCAAGAATTTCACCAACCGACATGCCATTTTCTGTCGGGAAGTGACATAACAAAAAAAAAACTGAACGTTATACGTAAAACAATAGACATTTCGCATTGTGATGCATAAAATTATTTATTAATATAATGGTTTTTATTCAGTACTTTTTTGCCACTGGCATTCATTATTTGAGCGTAAAGTTTAAACAAAAGCTTTATTTTTAATTTATCACAAATTTTCATTGTTGCGTTTCGCAGCTTCAATTTTTGAACAGAATAAAATGTGATACAGCGGGTTTATCATAATCATCAGTATCGTTTTAATAAAATTAATATTCACGTCCTAGCTAACTAGTTAAGTAAGGACAGGATCAAAATGGTCTTGAGTTTGAAACCAGCTGGGAAACTATTAATTAAACAGGCGATTTTTTAATAACCGATTAGGTGGAATTAAATTACCCACTTTGCGATAAAATTCTAATTAATCATTTCAAATAATAGTAATATAATTCAACATATTGATTAGTCAAATATCGTTGCCTCATATTCATTCATTCCTGCTGATTAATGAAATTCGTAAAATTTTAAAACATTTTTAAATTTCATAATTTTGATTAAGATATACAAGCAAGGCCTTGTATTGTTTTACAATGAAGAATTTATTTAATGATTTACACAATTTATTATCAAATATAAATTCTATGCAATTAATATAGGCCAATCTAAACGATTGGATATAGGAAGTAAAGCAATTAATTTTAATTTATGAATTAATTTACAAAACAAGCAATAGTATTTGGTTATTTATCTATTCATTTTAACTAATTAAATTAAAATGGTAAATTATACAGCGCTAAATTGGGAATTAATTTGTATCCAATTACCAATATTTTATTATTTCCGAAATAATTTAACAAATTCCGAAATACTGTATTTTTTTTATTGTGGTTTACTCTTCGAATACAGTCAAAAGTTAAACAGCAAATTTACAATTTAACAATCACAATCAATATTCGGAATCTAACCTACCTTCTCTAACCTACATTATAGATTTAGGAAAAAAAATGTATAAGTTTTTGGAACACAATTATTTCTAACATATTATTATAATTTAAATTTATTTCGTTTTTCTTAATTTTGCATTGTTTTTTCTGACGGTATTTATGCATGAAACGTGAATATAACCTTTCAAAATTAAAGCATAAGAAATCTTAACAATGACTATAAATAGATGGTTTGAACTTGTAAAAATCATGTTGCATTCATTGAACATAAGAGTTACCACTTTCTGGAATCCGATTATTTAATTAAAATCCCCATTTAATCGTTTAATCGAGACTTGTTATTAAAATTTTATTATAAAACTACAATTATACGTAGATCCAATGACATATATTAATCCCCAAACTATTATACATAATTACATAAAAAGGAGTTTCTTCTCCTCCCTCTCCCCGGCAGAGCCGTATTAAGGCATTTTCGGGCTCTAGGCAAGACTTCGACAACGGGCCCCTTACCGGGTCACATGGAGAACTAAAATTAAAAAAACTAAATTTTGGATTTGTTGTCTCTCAGTATTTTTTAGTAAAACCATACTACTCTGCTTATTCGAGGACTTCGCCAAAGCAGCTGACAAATGGTGGCCAGAATTTCATGAAGAAAAATTTTTACTGAGGCAATTTAATCGCTACATGATTGTATTACATTGTGTCAAACAAAAGACAAATTCAAAGCTATCTAATTTGTTCAAAAGTCTAGCCGCTTGGGACCGGACGATCGATTTTTCCTGCTTGTTAATTGAAAAACTACTTAACTTAATTTCTTTACAATTTCAGTTCAATTTTAAAGCTTTGAAAGCTGTTATGTAAGAAATTTTCTTATTTGTTTCAGCGATGCGTAGATACAGAAAAAACAACAAACATGTCAAACTACATCGAGCAATATTGTTGCTTAAAGGCAGCTAAAAGAATAACCAATCAGATAAAGGAAATAATTTTAGCATGGAGTAAAGTCTGCCAAAGGACTGGGTTCTTTTAAGCGGCTTTGCAATCCGGTTTATTGGCTAGATATATTCCAAGCATTGTTATAGTTTTATCCACGGCAGTCCACTATTTGGCAAGCCCTTGCTTTTAAAAAATTTTATACTAAAATCTTTTTCTAATTGAGGACGTCAATCAGTGGCGTGCAGTGCAATATGCAGAAGGCGCAAAGCACACCTGAAGTATCAACAAAATCATAACCAATTTATATTGCTGATGCAAATTGTTAACTCAAATTAATTTATTTAAAAGCTTTGAATTATTTTAATAATTTTTTTATCAACTTTAGACTGAATTAACAGGAAAGGAGAGATGCTTCAAAAATAGTCCCAAAATCTGGCCTATGTTCCACTTATCTGGAGATTCTTCCGATCAGTGAAAGATATGTGGTACTTGAAGCCTTGTTTTCTATGCTCTTTGCTGCATCGACGTGGACGTATCGTATCGGATAACACTTTGAAATTTATTTTCCATCCTTATAATTCAAAATCCGTGCTATTGAAGATTTTCTGAAAAAGCTTCAAGAAAGTTTCAAAAGCTTATTGAAAACTTTAAATTAAAATATTATTGTAATCAGTATAGAATCTAATTTTCCTCCCAGTAATTAAATTTAAATGAAATCGGATCGCTAAAAAGCTCGCTGAAAAATTAAAATCTCTACAAAAGCTTTAATGAAATGAATTGAATTGATCTGAATTGAAGGCAAATTTTCATAAAGGCAATAATTGTCCTTGTTAGCTCTTTCTAAAAACAATCAGTTATCAGTCTGAAATTGTGCATAATAATATGATTTCAATGAGCTTTCGAGATTTTTTAAGCATGTGTTTGGGCAATGCTAAAATTTCATGAAAGAACCGCTCTCTGGATAGAAAATAGATTTATAAACGTGAAAATTATTTAGGAAACTTATAGCTTTCGTTGCGCTTTTCATAGTTTGGATAAGATTTCTGCGAAAATTCCATACTTCAATCATTGATGAATAGGATAAAAATTCGATTTCAAACGATGTAAAAGGACATTTTTATTTTAAGAGCTTTCAAAAGAGCTTAAAATAAAAAGCTTTTAAAGATTTTATCTTAAGAGCTTTCGCGATTTTGGAATCTTTTTAAGGAAAATTTGCAATGTTGTTAAAGAATCGTTATCTGGATAGAAAATAAATTTAAAAATGTAAGAAATAAGGTTTGGAAAATAAAGCTTTCTGAGATCTTTAATGATATTACAAAGCTTTTATACAAAATGTTTAATTTTGATATTTTTGTATTTTTCCTAAATTAATTTGCAAACTTCTTGCATCATT
The DNA here is from genome assembly GCA_027564815.1 of Symmerus nobilis. Lineage (NCBI taxonomy): Eukaryota > Metazoa > Arthropoda > Insecta > Diptera > Mycetophilidae > Symmerus > Symmerus nobilis. Next base: position 4,021 of record JANTOP010007796.1, read on the forward strand.
ACATTTTTTGAATCGGAAGAAAATTATCGGGAAATCCAGATCAAATGTCGCGATGACAGATATTCAAATTTCTCGGTGGATTTTGCTTTTCATTAGATAAATTTCAACTTCTTCGAAATAATTAATTTTTGTATTTTTACTTAACTGTCAAAGCAACTTTTTACGTTTATACCCATGGTTGCTACCTCTCCGGTTTTGACCCGGAGTCTCCGGTTTTCTTATGACATCTCCGGACTCCGGGTGAGCTTCGCAAACCTCCGGGAAGACTATTTTTACGGCGATTCATTCATTACTATCACTTTTACTGCTAGAATGTAATACAGTCACGTATACAGAAGTTGACGGTATAATGTGATTACTAAATCGCAGTTAGAAAATAGATATAAAGAAAAATTGTTCGGTACCAAAGTTAATTCGAATCTGAAGCATCAATCCTTAGATAACAGAGGTAAATTTGCCGTGTATATCGCAAAGCCATTAAAGCCCGTTACAAACATTCCGAAAAGTCGTAACGAATTTATACTGCGCAGTTTTTTCGGAACATGTTCGGAACATGCCATTCGAATAGTCGTTGCGTCTTTTCATTCATCATTCTGAACTGAACTGAAAATCGTCACAGTTTTAAAAGTGAAACTTCTTTGCGGAGGGTAAACCAAAAATTGATGTAACGGAAGTAGGTTGGACGTTTGGCTTGTCAGCGTTTAGAATTATTTCTATACCGAAAATAAAGAGGAATGTATTCCATACCGAAAATAAATGTCAGTGCAGTGTGGAGACGCCAAATACTGAATTCAGCATATGGCTTGCCAGTCGTTTCAAAATATTTCCATACCGAAAATAAATACTGAATTCAGACATATCCAGCCGTCAAAACTAGTTAAATTGAGGTACGAAATTCATGTGCAGTGTGCAGACGCCAAATACTGAAGACAACACTTTTTTCTGTTACAGGGTGACCCAAAAAGTCTTTCTTTTACAGGGTGACCCAAAAAATTTTGACTTCATAATTTTTTCTCTTACAGAGTGACCCAAAATTATTTTACTTTCAGGGTTTTCCAAACATTTTTTTTACTCAAAAATTGTATTCTCTCTTACAGGCTGACCCAAAAATTTGTTGCTCAAAAATTTTACTTCATACAGGGTGACCCACATTTCTTTTCTTACAGGGTTACCAAAAAAATCTTTTATTTATTCAAAAATGTTATTCTCTCTTACAGGGTGACCCAAAAAATTTTTTACAATTTTTTTTCTCGTACAGGGTGACCCACAATTTTATTACTTACAGGGTGACCCAAAATTTGTTTTCTTAAAGCATGACCCAAACATTTTTTCCTCTCTTACACGGCCCAAATTTTTTTTTTACCCGACCCAAAAACGAAACACGAATTTAATTAAATTGTCCAAAAGAAGTCTCATTTCAGCAGTATGGTCTAAGCGCACATATTTTTTTTTCTTATCGTTTGGAGGCACTTCTACCATCCGAAAAAACTGCCCAGTTTTACTCTGCAGAAATTTCGTTACGACTATTCGGAACGTTTGTACCGGGCTTAAGTGAAAAGAAAATAGAAAAGTGGTATGATTTCGAAAATAATCAATTTTAACGTTTTTAAATTTTAAATTTAAAAACTTCTAATTTTCTGTTCAATAATGTTCTGAAAATAGTAGACATTATTTGAACAAAAACTAAAAAAGATAAACTTTTTGACGAAGTTCAATTATTATATTAATATAGAAGTTGATGAAATTAAAGACAATTTAAGTAACAATTCTGTCGACAAGAAATAGGGAACCCTTTTTAAAAGTTAAGATTTTTTAACTGAATTACCTACAATTGTAGCCACGGTGTTAGCAATTCAGATTAGCAATTCTTTCGTGAAAGGAGTGTTTTCGATTATGGGAAATATTTGGACAGATGAACGAAATCGATTATTATAAGTCAGTATGGTGAAGTCGGAAATTTGTACGAAAATAAATATGAATATGAAATATGCCGAGTTGCTGAAATGTATAAGCATGCCGGAGCAGTCGGATTTAGTAAAATGTTCTAGAGGGAATAACAAGTATTTTTATAAGTTTTCGGAGTAAACAATTTGTTATCGAATAATTATTTTTAAACAATTTATTATTAAAATTATTTTATTCTATTTATATGCTTTATACAATCCGGTTGGGAACCTCCGGTTGGGAACCTCCGGTTCAGTCTCCGGTTTTTATTTTAACGACATTGGAAATCTATGGTTTTTCTTTAAATTAAATTCAAAATCTTCGGTTTTTTCGTTAGGTGAAGGTGGCAACCATGTTTATCCCCATATCCACCCGAAATTTATCATTTTTTTTTATCAAAGAAATGGTCCCCAACTTCAACCGTAAGAATATACTTCATATCGTTAATTTATGTATTTGAGACCGGTTCAACCGAAATTTATCAAAAAAATGACCCCCAACTTCAACCGTAAGAATATACGTCATATCGTTAATTTATGTATTTGAGATCGATCCACCCTAAATTTATCATATTCTTATCAAAAAAATGATCCCCAACCTTAACTCGAAGAATGTACCTCATATCGAAACTCAATATGAAAAAAATCCTTCTAGCTATTTCAAAATAATTAGTTGAACTAAGAAATATTCCAGAAAAAGAAGAAATATTTCCGAAAACCTGAAATAAAAATCGTCTGAAATAAAATACTATTGCACATAGCGAAATAGCGATATATTTTATTTCCAAGTTTTCCATGTGAAATAATTAGTTGAAAATACTATTTTGAAAAGTGACTCTATTCGTGATGTTTTCGGTGGTCGAGTGGAAATAAAATATTTTAGTTCGCATGAAATATTTGAACTACTATTTCTCCCCAGCACTGCATGTAATTCGTAATTTGATCGAAATAATTTGACTTATTTTACAATGCCAATGCTTAGATAATTTATGATTGAACTATAATTTGCCAATTTGTATTAAAGCGTGCCAATTTAATTTCATACCACCAGATGGAAAGATTGCCTTTTATATATACTTCAACGAACGATTCCATTTATCTGATCTATTATATTTACTCCTTTCAAAGCAACAATAATAAACGGTTCACTGCAAACTTAAACCTTACCCCAGTTTCTCTTAGATTATTTAATTGAGAAATTTTCTTTTAGATAATATGGGAAAAAATATCATAGTTTTCAAGAAAATATTACTACGAAATTGTTTACATTTTATTTTTCTTTTCCACTCTAATTATTTAATACATTATAAAATCTTCCTAAATTCCTTTGTAATTAATTCTAAAGTTTTAACTTGTATTATTAACCGTTAAAATTTGAGAGAAGTTTTTCTGTTTTTATCCGAAAGATTTCCTTTTCTAGTTCTAGCACTAGAAACGTTTGTGAAATAAAAGTTTTATTTTTATTGTTAAAGTTTTATGGCGATTAAATATACGAATTGGTTCTGGAATGAAGTATAAATGATGATAATCACTTGGATCGGATTGAATCATTGCGTGAACGAGCATGCTGTGAAGTGTGGGAAATTATAACTATATGAACGAATTTTATATCGGCTATATTATTGATCGGTATTAAAATAGAATAAAGAATTGGGACTTTGGTCACAAAAGACAATATGACTAATATCCGATACTGAACGATTTTTGTTTGATTAGACATACTTGTATTCCCAAATCCCACGGGACGACATTTTTTTCATAAAATACCAATTCAATAAAAATAAGTTTTATACTATGTTGAGTGTAATTACATACAAAAATGTTTTGATAGACAGAATGATAATAATGATGGGAACATATGGTACCTCCGCCGGTTTTCAAAGCTATTAATATCTAATATGAAAAATCATTATATTTTCGAAGCATTTTTTATTTTTATATCATATTTACTTCTTGTTTGGTTAAGTATCAATCGATAGGAAGCTATAAAAAAAAGTTTCGAAAACAAGTTTTCAGGAATTAGCGTCAGAGAAAAATCGAAAGAAAAGTTTTAAAAGGAAGTTTGAAAGAAAATTATCATAAATGCTTTATATGCTATTATCCGTGTAACCTTTAATATTTTTAACCCGTGTACACGTCTATGCTAGCATGTCACATGAATAATTGGATCAAAGTTTGACATATGCTCCATTATTTATATATTATCCATTAATTTATGAATGTATTTAAATTACAACGTTGGCTGAAGTCGGTCTGTAGATAATATTATGTTTTAAATTATAACAGGAAATATACGTCACAGTAACATATGTTTTAATGACTAAAATTTCACAAGAACTAGTATTAATATGCCATATACTACTTTCACAATATTCCAGAATAGATTTATACGATATTTACTTTATTATTTCTTATCGAAAATAAAGAATTGTATCAAATATATTTTGCCTGAACACAGATTATTACCAAAACATATATTTTCCATCCCTGTACTATTGATTTTTATGTATAGGAGATACCATTATGATATAGAAATAAAAATATGATTTTTATTACTCCCCAAAGGTGAACTGAAATCATAAAAAGAGACGGAAGTTTTTAATATGATGAAAGAAAGAAAATCCTTTCATAACACTGTTTACATAATAAATTTCGATTTTTGAAAAATTTTCTAAGTCTCAGGATGTTTTATAAGTATATACGTTATTAAGTTTTTCTTTTTATCATTGACGAATTTGTTTTTATTTTATCCTAACTTTTGAGTACGATGCATTACGATCCTCCTATTACCATCTACTTGAACCAATCACTGAATCCGAGTTTTAAATGACCCGCCGGGAAGGAGATGCAGATTGGATGGCAATTGTTGAATATTGATGGTAAATGAGAGAATGAAAATAATTAAAAAAAAAGGTAAAAGAAAAACAGGCGAAATTAAGTTTGGGGGACAACGAAGTAATAGGTGATTTTAAAAAAAAAGAAAAGAAATACAAAGTTTAATGAGATAAATATTGTTCTTGGCTCTTGAACGCTTGATAAGAAGATTAGATGGAAGACATCGGAATGAAGTAATCGGGCTTAAAATTCATCTTTACCACAGAAATCAAAAGAGAAAAATTGAATGAGGCTCATCACATAGGCACTCGTAGGGATACGTAGTTAAGTTTAAGAAGATTTAAATTTTTTTCTATTCTCTTTATTAATAATTAAAAAAACATGGATAATAAAATAAGGGTATTATGTATTTGCGTAAATAAATAATGCATACATCAGTAAAAACGGTGCATAATGTTGGTTCAGGAGTACCGCGATCTTGGCGCTTTTTCGACGAGAAACTGACATTTACAAATCATTACGATTGTATTGTTTCTAAATTTTCTTTCGTTCTCGGTTTTCTAATGCGTTCCGCTAAAGAGTTTAAAGATTTTTATTCACTGAAAAATTAATAATGTTCTATTGTTAGAGTAGACTTACAATACTGAGCCCAGATATAATGACAACTATATTTCTGATATAGAAAGCATTCAAAAAAAGTGTGTAAGATATACTCCTCGTAGATTGGGCCGAAGGGAGAAAACCGTTCCCCCACCCTACCAGATGAGGTGCCGGTTGATAAACTTAAAACGTCGACGTTATGCGGAAACAATTTCCTGCTTCATTTACTAAATAACAGAATTGATTGAACAGGGATCACTAATGATTGAACTTATCACTATAATCAATATAAAGACTCCGACCAGACAACTTCATTATAATGCGTTATTGAGATATACACTTCATAAAACGTATTACGCACGTTACATAATCCTTTAACATAATTTCTGCTTCATTCAGCATTTATGCATTTGAAATCAATACGTCTTGCGAAAAATTTCTGCCAAACATAAAACTGATTGCCTCCCAAAGTTAACCATCATTTTAGTATTGGCTCCAGTGGCGTGTGTTCAACATATCCGTAAGGTGTGTGCAGAGAGAGCATTACTCACTGCAATACTAGAATGCTTGCCGATTACACTACTCAACAAGATTTTCCACCACGAATGGTGATAATATTTTCTAAAGTAGAATTTTCCGTAGAATCCGAATATCCTAATGGTTTTTCTCGATTGGCTTCAAATTTCCATATAATTGGCAAAATTCAAAAAACTGCACTTTAGAGTGCATATACCTCACATAAATGCTTGTCTAGATTTTAATTGTTAGCCAATCAGTTTCAAATTTGTGTACATTATAGAGTCAGACGAAAATTTTAAGGTATAATACGTGCCAATAATATCAGTAATATTGCTGTTATGATCGAAAATAATTAAAACAAAATTACCTTTTTTCGCTTTTTATAAAAAAATTTCAACTTTGAAGCCTATATCTGAAAATATTTAATATGAGTGAAAAAAAGTTAGCCCCCCTATCATATAGAGAATTTCATTACGAAAATTTTAATCATATATATGACTATAGCAAAGTCATAATTTACGAAACTATAGCATTTTATTGACAAACTTGAAACTTGAAATTTGAAACTGATTGGCTAACAATTAAAATTTAGACAAGAATTTATGTGAGGTATGTGCACTCAAAAGTGCAGTTTTTTGAATTTTGCCAATTATATTTGGAAATTTGGAGCCAATCGAGAAAAACCATTAGGATATTCGGATTCAACGGAAAATTCTACTATAGAAAATGTTATCGCCATTCGTGAAGTTTTCCAAAATTTGCAGAGCTGTGTTAGTTTCTTCGGCCCGAAAATAAATGTAAAAACGCCGAATGTTGCTTTGACACTTAGTTGAAAATAGAAAAATTAAATATTTCGGAAAAGTTGAAATTTATCTAAGAAATATCAAAAATTCGTAAAGGAAATTTGAATATCGGACATATGATCCGGATTTCTTCGGTTATTTTCTTCGGATCCAAAAATATGTCATGATGCAGATAATTAAATTAGTAATGAACAATACAAAAATATCAACACTAAACTTTTAGTACAAAAGCTCCGTACAAACTTAAAAGCTCCCAGAAAGCTTTATTTTCTGAACCTCATTTTATACGTTCTAAAATCTATTTTCTACCCAAAATATGTTCCTTTAACAAAATTTTAGATTCTCAAAAAAAAGGTTCAAAAATCTGGAAAGCTCATTGAAAGGATTAAAATGTCGTTTTAAATAATTTGAAATTGGATTTGGATTGGATTTCATTATATTTAAAAGGAATTTGTAATTTTCACAGAAATCTTGTCCAATCTATTAAAAGCACATCGAAAGCTTTAAGTTCTAAACTAAGTTTTAAAGTATAAAAATTTCTGTTCTATCTACATAACGGTTCTTTGACGAAATTTTAATTTTCCCCAAAATAAAGCTTTAAAAATTTCGAAAGCTTATTGAAAGCTTCAAATTAAAATGCCATGTTATATAATTTGGAATCCAAGTTTTATTTGATTTATTCAATTTCGATAAAATATGTTTCTATTTCTATTTTTACTAAAAACTTTCTCTTTCCACTGTAAGCTCAGAGAAATCTTTAAGTTTTGTACATAATTTTTTACATTCTAAAATCTATTTTCTATCCAGATAATGGTATTTTCACAAAACTTTAAATTTGCCCAGGAAAACATGATTCAAAAATCATGAGAGTTCATTGAAAGCATATCGGAAAGACGGTAGGAATTAATTGAACGATATTTAGAGAATTCAATTTAATACCGAGAAAAGAAAAGATTATTTCAAGAAAATGCGAGCGAAAAGTCGGAAAAGATAAGGAAAAATTCGCAAAACTCTAAATCTAGAATCTAACAGTCCCAGGAATGTTGAATGTTGGAAAAGTCCGAAAACTTTCTAAGAAATGAAACGTTGAGAAAACGTGTGAAACGTGAGAAAAAGTAGGAAGAAGTCGATATTATAAGAAGTAGCGTAAAAATCGCATAAATTTGGGTAAGATGCAGCAAATATCTGGAGAAACTTGGAATTTGGAAAATGTCGGTAAAAATCTAATCAAAATGGGCGAAAATTGGAGTTAAGCAACAGATTTTGTATTGTTTTTGACTCTTTTACCAAAAGACATAAGTTCTGCGGATAGATCTCCACTCCATAGCTAAAAACGAGTGGCAAAATTATACAGAACTGAATAACTTCTCAATTAGACATATAACTGTCTGTTATGGTATGGTATGGCAGATTATACTGCAAATTACTATCGATATAAAATACGGGAAAGTCGAAAAAAAATCGGTAAAAAGTCTGGAAGAATATTTAAGGAAAAATTTGGCAGTCCTATGACAAGTCATTGGATTTTTTTTTAAATTTCGATGTGAAATCATTTAAAAGATGATTTGAATAATTTAACTATATGCAAATTTTTTATTTAACTTCCCGAGGGATTCGAGAGGGTGTGCTCTGCGCCTACTGCGCGTTAGACTGCACGCCACTGATTGGCTCTAACGAGGGCGTGGTTTTTAGGCTGAGATTTTGTAGCTATGTTTGATTTAACGAACTATTGTTCTTAGGCGCCTTGCATCAGATATACTCTAGGTTTTTTAAAAAAATGAATAAATAAAAGAAAAATAATTTTAATTGTGGGTTTTCAATCCAATCCCAAACATTATATTGGCTTTACAATTAGAGTGTTATAAACTATCAAGTCTTAAATGCATTTAGGTTAAGACAATGAAGTTTTAATGCATTTTATACCAATAATTATAATAATAAATGTTATTGCTAACTATCATTAATTCATATATGTACTTACATATCTAGAAAGATAAAATGGATATTCTAATTGTCTAATTTTACCTCTGGCATTCAATAAAATATAAATAAGTACTAGTATTATTCCCTGTTGTATATCGATATTAACATTTAATATTATTTCATAAATTTGTACAGTTCGAAGACATGACTTTATTAACATAAATAAATCCGAAATATGGTTATCCCCATTTATGCAGGTAAATGTTTCTAAAGGTAAATAACAGAACATAGCGATGAAAACAATTATTGACAACATACTCTCGTGGATTTATGTTTTAAAAACCATGTGAAAAACTATTAAAATTTCGATGGTTCGGAGCAGAATAGAGCTAAGTCAAAAAATGCGGTGTTTGGCTATATTGGAAAAAAAAAATCTATAGAGTTGTGAAAATAATCACCTTCGCAATCTGCAATAAGCGTATTATCACTGGGCTCCCTAATTTCCATGGAAATTTCTTCTACGTCCCTATTCTCAACCCTGCCCCTTTCATCTTCATAACATTCCACATTGTCGAATGAATGGACTTAGCAATATTGTGCTTTGAACCATCGATTTATTATAATGCTCCGAATCTTAATATTTTAAATTGAAGGAATTCTATTTTAAGAAATATAATAATTAGTTCTAGTAAGGATTTCACTATTAATTACTTTACCTATCTACTAATTGATATTTTTAATACCTATAAATAACGTTAAATGGGAGGGTTTGTTAAGACATTCGTTATAGACGAGAAATTCGAAAATGTTGGATTAAAAATATGGGTACTTACCCTAATAATTATTCAAGCCAATTGAATTTATTATGTTTAATTAATAATCAATAGCCCTTCCAAATTATTTTAGATATTTAATGTTTTTGCTATTAAGTGAAGATTTTATTGTTGCGATGTAAAAAATTACAATGAATAAATAATTACCTACTTAAATTATTATTATTTGTTTATGCGCTGGTAGGTACTATGTATTCAATACTGGCATTATTTTAACATCATTTTTAAAGCAGCCCGTAAATATTAGTTGTTCAACCTATTAAATTTTCGGTTGACACAATTTCAAACTTATTATTTAAAAACTTCAACCCCAAAAGCGGGTTACTTCTATAATGATTAAGAAAATTGAGATTATATTCAGTCGAATGTTGGTTTAGAATAAGTAGTATTCGTGATATCCAAATCGAGAGGCCAAATTCATAATATTTTGTATTCATTTATTTATTAATTAACATTCAGAGTAACAATAATATTGCTTCACGATGAACGAAATGGCCAGTATTCATTTATAATTTATTTTATTCGAACAAATTAAATAGGTATTTGGGTTATGATAAATAATGAATAAAACAATCAATTATTTCGTAAATTGTCGAATAATGATAATAATTTATCAGTACTTTTGTGACGTCTCATTGTTAAGGGAAATATATATATGTAATATGTAATTTAGCAGTTTTTCTTACAAAATTAATTAATATCATATAACTTTTCAATTTTATTTCAGTTAATTTTGTATGAAAAACCCAGTTTATGTTAACATGTCTCTCGATACTGCGTTTCTCATATTAAAATAATAAATAACAATTTATACAACTTCAGAGAAATCAGGAAAACTAAGAATTAAAAAATTAGATTAATTTATTAGATAAATAAATTAACCTAAAGGAATTTCAATCCATGGAATTCGAAATATCATGGATTAAAAATTTGAAAATTTCAAGAAGATTGAAAAATTTTGTAGAAATACGAAAATGTCAAGAGGATCAGGAAATTTTATGAAAATTAACCATGTAATGTGAATATAATTCTGCAATTTCCTAAAAAATAGAAAATATGTGGGCGATCAAATAATTTATTAAGAATAAGGTACACCTAATGAATGAATTTTAAATCACAATCAGTATTATAACCAAATAATATAAATTTTTATTGGTTATTCGCAAAAACTAAAATAATAATAATAGTAACTAAAGTTTTATAAAGGTGTCTATTAATTTGTAAGCTTCTTCAGTAAATAAGACAATAGTTCTAGAAATATCGGAATTTATTAGATCTAAAATTGTGCAAAACATAGTGCAACTGATTGATGATGATTGATTAAGCTTTGATACGACAAAGTATCGTAGGTAGGATAGTATAAACTTATAAAGTATCAAGTATAGTATATAAATGTTTAATTATTTCTAGTCTTATTCTGAGTATACTAATTTGCTGCTAATATTAATAATAATTTAAGCTAATTTAAGTTTGAAATCAAATTACAAATCAAGACACCATTTTATTTTCAATATCAAAATTATGAATTACTCTCGTAAATCCGGTTCATTCTAGTTACCAAATGATATTTGAAACAAGTCATAATTTTATATCACCATGCATGTATATAATATTATAATTTATATTGATTTCTTCGATGAAATTCAAAATTTATATCATTGATTAGTTATTATGTAAATATTGCCATAAATGGTGGGACTTGAGTTGAAAATGTTTGCACGGAAATATTAAGTAGGATTTGTGTACATAACAGAATAATATCCTACTTCCTACCACACGGTAGTATACTTATCTCGTATCCAAATAACTACAGGGAAAATTTTATTTAAATATTTAACGATAATTGGAAATTGCTTTGATGATGTTTTGAGTTATAGAATTAGATAAAATATTATTACCTGCTACAGTGTAGCACTTCAGTATACGTTATCATTCTTTTAATTAAATACAATGCATTAAAATTGTTTATACTCGTAATAACTTGCTGGTCGAATTAAAATAGTTAAGTGATAAGAGAAATCATCGTTATTCTAAGAATTTATATAGACTAATATAATAAGCAAATATGTTAGATCCATATTGTTGTTATTTGAAATAGTTTTACTTGTATTGTCCAAGGACACCCAATAAGCATTTAACGGCCCTGGGTAGTAATATGTAACTTAATTTATGGAAATGGACTTCACATTTATGCCTTTGGCATTTAGGCATAACATTACATAAAACCCATCATGACTTTATGGAGTACACAGGGTTGTATTAAAATCCTACCTGCTATTTGGAATACTATTGAAATTTTCATTTTTACTTTTATCGTCCTTTTATATAATCTGATTTTCTCTATATATTGTTTTATTAAGCATTACTTCTATACACATTATTATATAATTATCACCTTCGCCAATCAATATATCTTGGAATTACATTAATGTAATTTTCATTAATTTTCTTTAAATATTTTTTATATTTCGCAATAATTAAAAAATTTAGCCAAATTGTAAATGTTTAGATGTCGCACAAAATCCATATGTAAATCAACTTTATGGTTAAGAACATGTAGAATAACTTCTAAATAGAAGCTTTTATTAACTTCATATCAGGCACTACCATTAATTTTTCAAAATGGAGCTTTTTGCTATAGACCATAATAATGTAAAACTCATTTTAAGGATATTCTCCATACAAAATTTGTGTTTTTCAGTTTT
>JANTOP010007807.1:0-16181 GCA_027564815.1 Symmerus nobilis
TTAAAATTTATATAAGAAAAATCAAAAATTCGTAGAGGCTCGCACAGAGATATTTAAATATAGAACATCGCGACATTTGATTCGGATTTCCCGATAATTTTCTGCGGATCCGAAAAAATGTAATGATGCAGAAAGTTTATAAATAAGTTGAGGAAAAATACAAAAATATCAAAATTAAACTTTTCGTACAAAAGCTCTGCAAAAACCTAAAAGCCTCAGAAAGCTTTATTTTCCGAACCTCATTTTTTACGTCTTAAAATCTATTTTCTATCCAGATACCGATCCTTTATCGAAATTTCGAATTTTCCCAAAAAAAAATTCTAAAGTCTGGAAAGCTCATTGAAAGCTTAACATTAAAATCTCATTTTATATGATTTGGAATCCAATTTTTATTCTATTCATTAAATTTTGATAAAATATGAAATTTTCGATAAAAGCTTTCTCAATTCATTCAAAGCTCAAAGAAAGCTCTAATTTTCGAAATCAATTTCATGGGTTTTAAAATCTATTTTCTACCCAAATATCGGTCTTTTCACGAAATTTCAAATTTTCCCAAAAAAAATTGCTTCTAAAATCTCGAAAGCTCATTGAAAGGATATATTTATTCAAAAATATTCATTTTCTACGGGGCTTTTTACCGAGAGTTTCCAATTTCATTTAAATTTAAATATTTGTAGAAAAATTTATTTCTAAACAGTCTAAAATAATATTTTCAATTAAAAGCTTTCGATGAGCTTTTATAGCTTTTTCAGAAAATCTTCTATTTAACCGATTTTAAATTATTCGGATGGAAAGTAAATTTCAAAACGTAGAAACTTTTATCCAATACGATACCTCCACATCGTACGCCCCTGGTCCGTACATTGGATAAGTATAAAAGGCGATATAAGAAACTGACTGTATAAATCGCAATCACGTACGTATAGATACACACACACCTTTTGTGCAATTATAATGAAAAAAAAAAAGTTCAATTTATTGGAGTCCCTTAATATCCGTGTTATGTTGAAAATCCCCGAATATTATATCAAATTGTATATAAAATATAGAAATATTTCAGGTAGAGGAATAAGAAATGTATTGTAGATAATAGAATTTCAATTTTTTCTTGTTTGGGATCTTAAAGATTGGTACCAAAAAATGTATAGAAATCATGTTTACGAGTCTAACGACGTGTAATTGTTCGGGTTGCTGGAAAAATTCCTACGCTTTATATAAATTATGTATACGCGAGGCCCCATTCTTCCCAAGTAAAGAATACATTTAACAAACCTGAATAATTTCCAAAGAAGAAAGTAGCAAATTAGATATCGTAAATAACAAATTAACGTCATAAAAACGGTTCAAATTAAAATTAAAATTACCCATTGAAATACCCGCCCTTTAAACGGTAATAAGCTACTTGGATGGGTGAAAAAAAAGAAAGAAAAACGAAAGAACTTACCAAACAACATCGTACCGCGTACTTATATCAATTAACTGCTTGAATGAGCTTTCTTAAATACCCTTATTATTCTCTGCATTAGTTTATTTTTACTCTTATAAAATTTTAATTTTCTGAAAATTGTTTTCTCAAATTTCCTACCCAAAAATATATCCTACGCAGAAAGCCTAATCAAATAGAACATTATCATCCTTCGATATCAACATTATTCAATAATGGGATGTATATAGGATGTTTTTCCGTAACGATTTGGTTATATTTCATCAGCCATTTCCAACGGAAAGAAAAACATATCCTAAATTATATATGTACTCGCCATATCCATTATTCATCCTTAAGCTAGGACTAGAGAATAACAACAACATCTGAGTTATTTTTAAAATTCACAAAGTTATTCAAATTATGTTTGAAATATTTAATTTCCTATAAAAGAAAGGATAAATTACAAAACGGTTATTTCCTTTAATTTAATTGAGAAATTAAACTTTTTACGAGAAAATTACCTACATATCATGTTTTTTGTACGACATATGAGTTCTGTGCAAAGAAACGTTGAAAACGAAATATTACCGAGTTCATTTAGATAAGGGGTGCTTAGCGCCTAACACCAAGGGTATTTTTTACCCCCATAAATCAAAATTATTAAAATTAACACGGGGCTTTGAATTTAAAGTAAACCGGAGGAAGGTCATCAAATATAAATAGATCGTCAAATAATTATATTTTTCATTTGCAACACAAAGAAAATGAGTACATTAACTGGTAGTCTAGCCAATAATTAAGCTAGTCTAATACCACCAATTATACTTCAAAATCTATATATAGTTAATGTCAACTTGAATACTTAAGTTACGTAATAGGCTAGACCTGATTAAGTGGGTTAAGATAATTATTGAGTTCATTCATCATGTCATATATATTCTTTCCGACAATAGATGTCTTGACTATTCAATAGTGGCTTAACTAACTGTTATCCAAGACTGACACATTTGAAATTGACAAAAAATTTTACTATTAAGCTTAAAAATCGATATAAAAGATAATAATCGTATAGATAAAACATTTTATTGCTCGCTGGTGAGTATTAAACAAAATAAAAAAAAAAAGCCGGTAATCCCGTAATATCATAATTTAATATATTCCTTATCAAAATCAACCTGTGACCAAAAAAAAAAAATTAATATTAATTGAATTCGATCGAATTGACAGCGAAATTAAAGACGAGCAGAAAAAAAAACGACCGGAATCGACAGTGTTAAGTAACTTCCATTTTCAAATTTATAGGTCAAAGTTACTCCAAAAGACAAGGAAAATAGACAAAATAATCGAAATCTGAGAGTTTCAGATAAATAGGGAATTTTATGAAATTTTAAAATAAAAAAGGAAACCGTTAAAATTTTAGAAAAATCAGGAAATTTGATTTGACTAATTAACTTAAATTTATTAACCAAAATTGCTGCATTTCTTCGATTTTTGAAGCCATTTTTTATTAAAATTTTCAAAGTCTCTTCTCCTACCAATTTAATTTAATATAATTCAATCAAAAATTTCTTGAATTTGACTTCCCCAATTTCGGAAAATTTTATGAAAATTGGAAAACTTCGTCAAAATCGGAAAATTTATTGAAAATCGTCAAATTTCATCAATTTCGGAAAATTTTATGAAAATTGGAAAATTTTGTCAAAATCGGGAAATTTTTTGAAAATCGTCAAATTTCATGAAATTCGAAAAATTTTATGAAAATTGGAAAATTTCTTCAAAAATCTGGAAAATTTTTGAAAATCGTCAAATATCAACAAATTCTAAGAATTTTCTGAAAAGTAGGAAAATTGTATTAAAATAAGAGAACTTCTGGAAAATTGAATTTTCAGAACTAATCCCGTTTCTTTGCTGAGATTGATCGAACCTATCTCGACATTTTTATATTCCTATATTCCTCAATATCTTCTGAACATTTTATCCGATGCCCTGGGCTACCATTGAATTTTCATGTTTCACCGACAGGTTGTTGTTTTTTTTTTCGACTATTTCCCAAGTTTTACCGAATTTTTCTAACTTCCCTGACATTTTGCTACTCATTTTAGCGAGTTTTTCCGACTTTCCCCTCTATTAAAAATTTTCCTGACTGTTATCGGTATTTCCAGATTTTTCTCAACAGTTTTAGATTTATCTGCAAGTTTTGTTTTATTTTTAATCACTCGTAATTTGGCGTAATTTTTATAAAGCTCACCCGGCTTGTCTCAACTGTTTCTTGACTATTTCTCGACCTTGACGAATTTTTACGAATTCACATCTACTTTTCCGTGAACTTTCCCGATTTTTTCTCACATTTCCGTGAGTGGACTAATTTTGCTTCTTTTTTTCAGACTCCTGCAAATTTTCTCCCAAGCTGGTGAAGCTTTCTGAATATTTATTTATTTTCTGATTTCTTGCGTCATTTTTCTACCCTCACCCGATTTTTCCCGCATTTTTCCCCTGAAATTTTTACGGAATTTTTCTAGATTTACCAGATCTTTTATAAACCCAGAATTTCCTCAGCGGATCTGCAACTTTGACCAGTTTTGATTTTGCATACATTTGCGAGTTTTTTTCCCCACTTTTACCGACTTTATTCTCTTGACATTTGAAACCATATCTCTCCAAAATACGCTGCGGATTTGTAAATTACAAGAAACATTTGCTAGAAAAACTGGTCATCAATCATCACCCTGATTAGTGCTCCTACTTAATTGAGCTTCATAGTCATAAATTATTCGTCAAAAATCTCTTCAATTCAGCAGCAATTATCAAAATTTCGACAAAAACCGGAAAGAGTCGGGAAAAAAAATTTCATCCGAACTCTTTTCACCAAATTTCTTGGCAACAAATTTTAATGAATATTTCTTGACTTTTCTCCCACTTTATGACATTCTCCTGTCTGTTCCCGGTTAGGTATCTCCCTGAAATGTCCTGAATTTGTCAAAATTTTACCGTAAAGTCGGGCACAATGTTGAAAAATTCAGAAATTGGAGAAGAGTCCCGAAAAAACAATTAAAAATTAGCACAGCCCCACATAAAGTCGGGAAATAAAAAAAAAATCAGTTATGTCTAGACGAAATTTTGAAAGCCGTAAAAAGATAAAGAAAATCGAAGAAGAAAGATTGGGATTATTTTAAAATTATAATTAATTAATCATTAATTTTCCTGCTCTTTTAATTAAAATTTTAAAATAGAATTTTCTTCCAAAAAAATCGCTCGATTTGGTTGCAGGTTTTTTTCGGAACCCTCGATGAGATAATTTAAAGATTTAATTCCTGGATTTTGAAAAAAAAGTTCTTTTGACTTCTTTAATTAATAACATCAATTATCGATTTTCTAATACAATTTTTAGTTAATCGAAGCTCTAATTTTTCAGGAAAAATCGTAAAATGACCGGATCGTTGACTTTATTTTAAGTAGGAATCTATTCTACTTCCCTTTTTACCTCTAGAGTTTTTCCGGGAAAAATCATTTTCCATTTTTAAATTAATGTCAAAGTTAGATTGTCCCCAAAAATGTTTCAATTTTTATAAAAAAAAGGTTCGGAGGCAGAATGTCTAGGGATCGATTGATTGGAAAGTTACAATCCACGTTGAGTCTTATATTACTGCCAACCTACAATTATCCCCATATCTTAAATTACTTACATCTGGAGATCCATTTGGTGTAGGGTGTAGTCTCATATTATCGCCTTTTGACGTAATTTTAAAAATATTTCTTGCAGGGGAAAGGGGGAAGCAAAATATGTAATTAAATCACTTAGGTCATCCCTTAAATGGATCCCACTTCCAAATTTGAAAATTTAAATTTTTCCGGATAATTAAAAATATCTTCCTCGAAGATGACATTTTCCTGACCGATTTTCTTGATTTTACCATCAACTTTGTCTCGAATTTATTACAAATTTTGTGTTGAAATTCGGAGCTGGAGATTTTTAGAAATGTTGGCGAATTTCATTAGAAATTTTTTGGTTTCTTTTTGGGAGAAATTTAGATGAAAATCAAAAGTTTTTAAAAAGCTCGTAACTCGCTCAAAATTGTTTTCTCCAATTATTTTCAAAAATTATTATCAAAAATGAGTAAAAAATTATCTGAAGAATTTAAACGAATTTTTGAAAAGCTCATAACTCGGCCGTTAAATTTTTTTCCCCCAAAATTGCAGAAAACTTGTATTAAGGATCGAATCCTTGGGTATCCTCCAAGAATACCTGTACCAAGTTTCAAAAATTTAGCTTACGAGAAAATGGAGTTATAATTTGTATTTAGAAATAATGTTAGAAATCTAATATTTCAAATTTCCCATCGATCTAACCTTTAGCAGGTTTTCGACTTTTCTCCATTTTATAAATTTTTCCGGTCCATTTTCTGATTTTTTACAAATTTTTTTAGACCCACTTATCCTCCTTCTTCTCAACTTTACCTATCTTTTTTTACATTTTCTCTACCATTTTCTTTTGTTCACACCTTTTCACGGCCAAAAAGTGTGGCAATAAATTAAAAAATTCACAAAGAGAGGTGGAAATTTTCGAACTTAAGACGGAAAAGTTCTGAAACAGAAGGAATGTTCTTCAACTGTTTAGAAATAGCTTTAAAAGTCGGGAAAAAATAAGACAAAATTCATGTAAAGTGTGAAACGTCCTGTCTTTTAAAGTCCTATAACCTGTACGTGGTTGATATATTTTTAATCACACTCCGAGGTTCTTCGATATATAAGGACTCTTTTGCAGAATCCCGAACACAAACCCGAGCCCCAAGCCAAATTCTTCATGACATACCCCCTCACAAAACAACACCACGCCTACCAGAAACTTGCAGCATATTCGAGTCAACCAACAGCCAGGGAAACGCAACCTCTTGTAGGTACCTATCCTGCGGACAAAAAATGACTTAGGAATAGATCCCGCCTGGCGGGAACAAGCGGTATAAGAAAGGTTCGCGGTAGGTTCATCGCGATGAACTACTGAAACGGATAAAGATATACGGGTACTCTGGTGGCAATCAGCTTAAAAAAAATCAAATAAAAGACCCGAATTTAAAAAAAAAAACACGTGGGCTTAGCCCACACTGCTGAAGTGAAACTTCTTTCGGACAATTTAATTAAATTCGTTTCGTTTCTGGGTCCAAATGGATTTTGGTAAGAAAAAAATTCTGGGTCACCCTCTAAGAGATAGAAATTTTTTAGATTCAAATGGTTTTTGGGTCACCCTGTAAGAGAAATAGATTTTTGAGAAAAAAAAATTTTGGGTCATACTGCCAGAGAGAATAAAATTTTTGAGTAAAACACTTTTTTGGGTACCCCTGTAGGAAAAAAATTTTCGGGTCACCCTGTAGAGAGAAAACAATTATGGAGTAAAAAATTGTTGGGCCGCCCTGTAAAAGAAAGACTTTTTTTGGGTCACAGAAAATAAGGTCAAAGAAATAATTCTAAACGCTGGCAAGCCAAACGTCCAACCAACTTCCATTACATCAATTTTTGGTTTACCCTCCGCAAAGAAGTTTCACGTCAAATATTTAAGTAAATCACGTCCAAGTAACGCATGAGCAAATGTTGCAGTGCTTTGGCACCACCTTAGTTTAAAAAATCTAACGCATACCTTAAAAGCTCTCGACAAAAGCTTCTTACTTCTGTACGCAGTAAAATACATCGCAATACGTAAAATGCGGTATCTAGGGATGTCTATGGAAGGCAAGATTGCGCAGGACTCCATAAGTCCACATACTGTTCTCCAATGGTCAATCCAAGAGAGACAGAGACCCAAATTTTTAACAGTGTTGGGGGTAGGAATACCAATGATAATGTAGAGGACCCAAGCCAGATCTTTGCAGTACACCAAAGTTAAAAACAGGAAAAGGAGTCCACCAATTTGAATATATTGCGCCCGGTCAGTAAGACCATTGGATATTAAATTGGTGGCAAATGCCGAGAAGTTATACTTCACAAGTGCTGTGAACCGCACGATAACCATTTTCACGGGGGAGCATTTTAACAAACTAAAAGAAAATTGCGAGCCACAAATGGTTTCAGGGAGAGTGGTTCTAATCCGAGCCTGTAAAATTCGGGTATGCAGCATACGTTGAAACGACCCTAGAGTTACGTAAATCTCTCCAAAGTTCCTTAGATCCGATTTTTGGTGACAACCTAGATTCAAAGAATTTTAATTTAGCTGTACGAATCAGTTGTGTCTCTTTATTCCGCTTTTAATAAGGCAGTTCGTCGACAGAGAACTGTATACGAGATCACGATCACATATAGCTCTACGAATGTCATTATAGATTTGGTTCCATGGTAACAGTGCCGATGATGAGTGGCGAGATTCATGCAGTGTTGGGAAATGGTGGGAAAAATCGTGAAAAATTAAAAAGCCGTTTAAATTCAATCAAATTTAATTTCGTTTTATTTTATAAAATCCTTTAACATTATTTATTCTAAATGTATTACCTGGAAATATATAATCCTGATCAGTACTTTGGATTCTGAACCATAGACTGTTACGTTTCGATAATCACTTCGATTCCCATCCCTGCTTATTCATATTGTAGCATATTTACCCTAGCTGCTAAGCAAGTCTTTTAATCGAGAATTTTCTGTTAAAAAAAACTTCTTGAATGAATCCATAACTTATAAACTAGAAATGTGGAAGTAAAAATATATTCAGAAATGATAAATATCAAATGAGTACGAATATCTAAAAATCAATTAAAATGTAAATTATTTAAGCCAATCGATGAGCTTATTTACTTATCGATACACACTTCTACTATCAATTTATTGAAATATTGAAAATCGATAATTGAATGGCCAATTTTTTCAAAATCACTTACATTAGTTTCAGCCAACTCTTGATAGTACGATTCGCCGCTACCACGTCGTGATCCGACACACATAGCTCTCCGTAACAGTCGTGAAAGTAATGAGCATAAACCACATCTTTGCATTGCCTCATCGATCGATCCCTGCCGTGATGTATTGTTACCGTTTACGGTGCCCGATATGGTGGTGACCGTTGTTGCCGTCGTAATTGTCGTTGCGGTCTGTGCATTTGTTATGACGGTTGTGGTGGCTGTCGTACCGCCTATTGTAACCGTACCATGGGCGGCAATTGTTGTTATGGTGGTGGTCGGTATGTGACCTCCACTGGGGCGCCGGGTACCCCGCAATGTGGCCACCGTGACAAGTATGGTTGGGTGGGTGGGGGGTTTGTCGAAATGTAAATTGTCCCTGATTAGTTGGTAAACGACAATAATTTCTTCGTTTTGTTCAATTATGGGTCTCTTCTATTCACAAAATGTTGGTTAATCATCACTTTAACCATTCAACATTCTCTTAACCGGCTACAAATATAATAGTTGGTTTTGTTATATTTTATTTTTAGCGCACATATGCCCAAAATAATCGCAAAAAAAAAAGTTAGTAAATAACAATGAATGTAAATATACAATTAAACGCAAAAACGGACAACTTTTTCTGATAAAATAATGCTGGTATCTATCTATCCACATATGGATTTCATATGATTAGTTGGAATATGCAAAAAAAAGCTCTATATTGATGTAATACATTAATTAACTTGGCTTAACGTTGGGTTACGAACCGAATTACATTTCTGAATTAAGGTTGCTTATTAAAAAACTAACAATATCTTGTTATTAACACAACTACACTATACGGCTTAGTTAAAGATTAGCCTGTTTACGTATACACCTCTTCATTACGAGCAAACTTTTACGATAACGAGGGAGTAATAAACATTCAAAAAAAGGCCTTACTTCCAAAAGATATTAATTTCCATCAAATTCCTTGATTTACAGTAAAAAAGTCAATACTTTCTTTCAGTGGCGTGCAGTCGAATACAGAGAAATCTGGGGATCCTTCCGAAACGAGCTTTAAGAAACTTCCAAAAGCTTATCCAAATCAAATACAATTTTATTCATTATCAATCAGCTCCCAATAAGTAAATTTAAATAAATTCGGAAGCTTTCGTTGAAAAGCTCTGTGAAAAATTAAAATCCCTAAGAAAGCTTTAATAAATTTACTCGAATTTAATTGAATTCAAATTATCATGGAGGTATTCGTAGTCCTTGTTTGCCATTTCTTGAAAAATTCATCTATCGGCCGGGCATTTTGAATGAATAATATGCTTTTAATGAGCTTTCGAGATTTTTGAATTTTTTTCTTGAAAACAGATTTCAAAATGTAAGAAATTAAGTTCTAAACTTAAAGCTCTCCTTAACATTACAATGGTGTCAGAAACCCCTTAGCGAAAATGTCATATTTTATCTAAAATTAATGAATGGAATAAGAATGGGATTCCAAATTATATAAAATGGCATTTTAATTTTAAGCTTTCAATGAGCTTTCGAGATAATTAAAGCTTTATTTTAGGAAAATTTAAAATTTGGTTAAAGGTTCGTTATGTGGTCAGAAAAGAGATTTAAACGAAAAAAATTAAGTTCACAACTTAGAGCTTTCGCTGCGCTTTTAATAGTATGAACAAACTTTCTGTAAAAATTCCATTTTTCACTAAAATTTAATGAACCGGATAAAAATTAGACTTCAAATTATATAAAATTACATTTTCATTTAAGCTTTAAATGAGCTTTCGAGATTTTAAAGCTTCATTTTAGGAGAATATGAAAGTTCGTTAAAAAGCGTTGTTTGATTAGAAAATAAATTTATAATCGTAAAAAAATAAATTTCTAAACGTAGAGCTTTCGTTGCGCTTTTAATAGTTTGAATAAGCTTTCTGCGAAAATCAATATTTTCATTTAAATTTAATGACTCAGATAAAAATTCAATTCCAAATTAAATAAAACAAAATTATAATTTTAAGCTTTCAATGAGCTTTTGAGATTTTTAAAGCTTTATTTTAGAAAAATTTAAATTTCGTTAAGGCGTCATTATCTAAATGAAAAATTAACTTTTACAAGTAAAAAATTAAGTTCGGAACGTTGAGCTTTCATTGTGCTTTTAATAGTTTAGAAAAGCTTTTTGCAAAAATTCCATTTCCATTTAATTTTAATAATTCGGATAAAAACTCGATTCCAAAATTATATAAAAATACATTTTAGTCTTAAGCTTTCAATGAGCTTTCGAGATTATTGAAGCTTTTTTCTTGGGAAATCTGAAATTTCGTTAAAGAATTGTTATTTGGATAGATTTTAAAATGTAAAAAATAAGGTTCGGAAAATAAAGCTTTTTGGAAGCTTTTAAGTTTTTGTAGAGCTTTTGTATGAAAACTTTAGTTTTGATATTTTGATATTTTTCCTTAACTAATTTATAAACTTCTTGCATCATTACATTTATTCGGATTCGAAAGAAATTATCGGGAAATCCGGATCAAATGTCGCGATGTCCGATCACGGTCATCAAATTCTCCCCACCTTATGGAGATGTTGACCGCACGCTACTTCCGAAAATCGATTAGAGAATTTGGAAATATTAGAGAAGATAATTGAGGAAAAATAGGATAGGAAATTTTAGGATTTTCCAGACATCCTAGAGATAAACTTAAATTTCTAGGAAATACTATTTAAGAATTGGAAAATTTATTTATCTAAAATTAAGAAATTGTAAGGCAAAGTTTCTTTACAAATAAGCCATCTATTTTTACAGAAAACCCGTTATAATTTCAAAAGTTGTCTTTTTATCAACTAAATTCATAGTTCTGGCCTAGATCATTTAATATTTTAAAATTCCGTACCGGGGGAGCGAAATTCCGCCCCTTCATTCCTAAATTATTTCCAGTTTTGATGAGAATAACAGAAAAACATACGTATGCTGGGAAATTCCTTGAAATTATTCGGCGAAATAAAAAATGTAGAATTTCAGTTTGAAATCATTTAAAGGATTACTTCTTCGATCTGCAGACACAAAAAGTTGAAGGATTGTCCTGTAAGTTATATTTTTAAAAATGAAAAAACCACTGTTCATTCGAATTTTATTTATTTTATTTTCAGGTTAATTTTAAAAATCAAATAAAAATTTGATGATTGAGGACGGTACAACCGACCTCAATTTTGAAGACGATTTCTGACTTTTTTCCTAAATATCTGTATTTTTCCACGTAAATATTCTCTGAATTTTCCCGACGAATTCTAAATTCTAAGCGATAATTATCGAAAATTTGAATGTCTTCTCAAATATCCCCAAATTTTTATATAATTTTATAATTTCCTTTCACTTCGAAGAAATTCACCCGACCTATTTCATTCTCCTTTCTCCCATCCATACGATTTATCCAGGGCCGCCCGCGTCTTCCACATAACAGTATAGGCCCCGACCCAGGCCGGGTTCATTCAGCTTTTACATTTACCTACTTATTTGAATAAAGAGTTCAAAATATATAAAATGTTATTCAAAACTGAAAGCGTTTGCTGAGCTCGTAAGTTTATGTCGAGCTTTTGTCAGAAAATTTTGAGTTTCGTTGCAGTTAAATTATTTCGATGGGAATAGGTGTTAATAGGAATAAACCCAAAGCCCAAAGCTTTCTTTGAGATTAAGCTTAAGCAAAATTCCCGGATTTACGGAAAATGAATGCTTATTGAGGGTTCGGCGACTCAAATTGGGCCAAGGGCCGGAGAATATCTTACCGTGGCCCTGGATTTACCCAATATCTCGCCAGAATGAGATGTCTTAGCAAAATTCGAACAAAATTTATCCGATTTCTTGCCAGAAGCTAATATTGGCTAGAATATGAGTCTTTCAAAAATATGATTTTTGAAAATTGATATAATTTCTTAAAATTCGAAAAATTTTCCTGAAGATCTTCTTATAAAAATCCGTACATTTTTTGAAAATTGTAAAATATTTCGAAAATTGTTAAATATTGTCCATATTGGAAAATTCATTTTATAAAATTGAATTTTTGGGAAATTCAAAATTGAAATCGGGAAATCTGATCATGGATAATTAAACCTAGGGGTATAGTGGGAAAAGTGCAGAATAAATATTCTTAAAAAAATAAATCCCCTGATTTTAGGGAGGATCGCAATAAAAAATAAAAAATAAAACGGAAAAATGGGTACTTTACTTGGAAAATTGTTAAAATTTTCTGAAAAATTAAAACTGAGTATTTTCGATATGAATTTAAATAGGAGATTACTTAGATGATCTATGAATATAACGAGATTAAGGGGTCCCCTAAGAACTAATATTTTTAAAAATTCATCTAAAATCAGCTTGTAAGAAATTGAATAAATTCGATCGATTTTATATCTACGAATTTCATAGAAAATTTAATTTTTCAAAAATCTGTTAACCTGTTATCCCCTAATTGCTACTTAATAATTAGCAAAGATTTTACGAAGAAATGAAGATTTTATGTGACTTTACTGACAGAATCATGAAAACTTAAATGTCCAGAAAATTCTACTAAGGAATCTGGAAACACGATTATGCAGAATTTAACCTTAGGTAACAGTAAGGAAATTGTAATAAAACAATTTGTTTTAAATTAACCCCTGATTCTCTAAAATCATATAAAAAAAAACAACAGAAATATGGATAACTACCTAGCTGGAAAATTACTATAATTTTCCAGAGAATTTAAATTTGAGAATTTTTAAAATGAATTCAATTAGAAGATCCCTTAGGTGATCTACCAATTCAATAAAGTTGGGGGATTCCTCCCCAACTTATATTTTTAAAATCCCGTCAGAAGACCAGCCAGAAATTTTTATGACCGGAATCAACCGTAGAATTTATCTATTTTTTCAGAAAAAGGGTCATAATATCCTGGAAAATTTAAAATTCCGAAATTAGTATCGAATAGGAGATGAATTGGGTGATCTATAAGTACCATAAGATCGGGTGGTTCCCAAACAATATATATTTTTAAAATCCCGCCAAAGATCGACATGTATAATAGTCCCTCCCCCAACTTACGAAATTCCTAAGCTTTCGATTTTGACCAAATAAGGGATTTAATTTCGTCCGTCCATTTCGGTACATTGTAGTTAATACCGAAAAGTAGAAAAAGGAAAGTACAGAAGGATATCTTTACCCAAACCCAAAAAAATAACCATCACACATTAAGCTTAAGTGGGTTTGGACAAAAACCATCAATTTCGTTGTTGTTATTTAATGCATAAGAAGAGCTTTTTTTTGTCCTTACCTCACCTTCTTATGTTCCCTGTCCTTTCACTACAAGGATACCTAAAAATATATAAATAAGATTTACCTGAATTGATGAAAATCGGTAAGACTTAAATATTTGGGGACGAGAGAGCATCTACCGAATATATTTTATTTATTTTTTGTTTTTCCACATTTTCCTGATAATGTGAGCTTAAAGTTTCCCATCGTTTGTTATACGTTTTTTTTTTTTATAAAGTTAATGATCGAATGATTTTCCTTTTCAATTGTCCGAGGATGAACAATAGAAGGGAAAATGTGGAAATTGTGGTAAGCCGCTTTTGATACTATATTTAGGACTCATTCTTAAATACAACGGTATTAAGGAGGGTAACAAAGCAATCATATAAATTTAATTTTAAATAGTAAAATCTGAAATCCCGTCAATTCAATATTTTACATCTACTCCACAACATCCGAATTCTCCACAATTTTCCGAACTATAATCAGTGGCTTTTTAAGTTAAGCGGTAATACATTAAGAGAAGTGCTTTATTATCTGCTTAGGACACTCGAAAAAAAAACCATGCAAAACAACAATACAAATTCATGCCAGAAAATCTTAATTTCAATTAAAAATAAAAAAAACCACCAAAATTACCATTAAGATCCGCATCTAATCCTTCCGAATTTTTATAAATATCATCCGTCTTACGAGTACTGTACGCTAAATTAGTATCCGATTTATTCAACGTAAGTGGATGCATATTAACTTGTATTTGTCGCTGTTCAAGTCTTTCAAACATTGATAGTTTCGCTAATACCGAACCAGTACATTTGATATCATTATTTGAATTATCAGTGTTACTGGACGAATCACCACTGGTACCAGTATCAGTGCCACCACTCTGGACTGGTTCACCGGACACCTTATTATTTAATTGATTCGATGAGGATATTAGTGAATGGGATTGAGATTGAGATTGAGATTGAGATTGGGATGAACTATCCGGATAAATGGAATTATTATGTGATGTAATTGTATTCGTTGATACGTCCGGTGAACTTTGATGATTTGTTGCCGATGAATCTGAGGATATAAGTGATGAAGCTATTGATAGCACTGGAGAACTGATTTGTTGATTAGTGGTAGTAGTAGTTTGTTTAGAAGCAGCCATTGAAGCTAATTCGGTCATATTAACATAGGTTGGTTGAAATATAGGACTCTCTAGAAAAGGGTTAGTAGTTGCTTTACTCAAAATAAATCAATAGAAACATTTTTTTAGGTTTAAACGGAGAATTAGTTTTCCAAAAAATACAGTTAGGATTGCAAAAAGTTAACAAAAAAAAAAAAAATTAGAAAAATCGAGTCAGTTAAGAAAAAAATTGGTAGAAATTCTTTGAAGCTTTTTAATACCTTTTGTAATGTGAGCGGGAAGCGGTGATGGACTTTGTTTAGACATTTGTGCAACCGGTGGTTGTCTGGGTCCAGTCGATGATGATAACGGTCGTTCCAAGGAAGAACATCTCTATTTTTAAATATCCAAATATTAAAAAATGTTTTTAATTAAATAAATAATCTGAATAAAACGTACGATTGGCAACGGTGGTCTTAATCCAATGTTGGCTGGAGATTTTTGTATATCGGACAGCGTATCCGGATTTTGAAATGTATGAACCGTTAATGCGGGACGTTGGTGACCCTTCTCATACGTTGATGATATTGTATGCGGTCGATCTACTGAATTATTTACATCTTGTGATAGTGGTGGCCATGTTGAGACCGCATGAGTTTGATTTGTTGATGTGGACGCCTGATTATTAATTTAACAAATTATCATAAACATTCTGATATTACAACATCTACATTACATAGATAGCAATTTAATTTAATAATTAAAAAAAATGTATTACATCGTCTAAGGCAGATGCCACATTTAAGGTCGCATGTGTTTATTTGATTATTAGTACAAATATTAATTACATAGAAAGCTGGTTCTTTTATTATAATTTGAAAAATCTGGGTTTAATAGCTCAACTAATGAAGAGTTGATTCTCATTCAGGAACCATGGTTTGGTTCAAATAACAAAATCTGCGGATTGGGTCCAGGAATTACAGAACTTTCTTTCCACAAACAGATGGGAAACAAAGAGCCTGTATTGTAGCGAAGACATACCTTGACCTTGTTTTAGTAAACAATTTCAGTGACAAGGACTTTGTGGTGGTAAGTAAAAACCATGGGAACTCACAACTACTTATGGCTGCAGCTTACCTACCGTACGAAGATGAAAATCCACGCGATGAGAGCAAAAACTGGTTCAATGGAGAACTTAGGAGGCTACGGACAGAGACTAGGAAGATCTGGAAGAAAGCTAGAGAGGAGAATGGTAATTTTGCATGGCAATTATACAGAACCTCATTCAACTCATACAAAAAAAAAGAAATTAGGAGAGCTCAACGGGACTCATGGAAAAACTTCTGTGAATCCATCGAATCTACCCAGAAAGCGAACAGGCTTAAAAAGATTCTCTCCAAAGATCAGTTAATGCCAGGATGCCTAAAAAAACCAGACGATTCCTGGACTGAAACTAATAAAGAAACTCTAGACCTTCTCCTGAGAACTCACTTTCCAGGATGTGTCAGCCCC
>JANTOP010007818.1:0-16176 GCA_027564815.1 Symmerus nobilis
CTTGAGGAATTGAAAAATATGATTACAGGAAATTAAACCTAATGCTTCGGTAAGCAAATTGTAGAAGAAACTTTTTTTAAAAGTTAATCCCCTGATTTTAAGGGGGGTCGACATAAACGGGCAACAGAGAAATTGGTAATTTTCTGGAAAATTATTACAATTTACCGGAAAATTTAAAATTTGGAAATGTCGGTAGGGATTTAAATAAGCGGTAACTAGGGAGATTTACCAACACCATAAGGTGAGGAGGTCCGCTCACAATAAATATATTTAAAATCCCCTTAAATATTACCATGAAAAAATTTAATAAAAATGCTTTGTTTCTATGAAATGCTCCAACAAATTTTTTTTTCAGAATTTTTTTTAATCTAATGATGCCAAATTATTGCTAAAACATATTCAAAGTAAAAATATTTTTAAAACTCAATATTTTTTTAAATACCGGTATACCGGTATTACCGGTACCATACAAAAAAAATACCGAAATACCGGTATGATTTTTACCGTCCGGTATTGTATTCCCTACTTTGTATATATCAAAACTAGTCTTATGGTTACGAATTTAAATTCGGATATCGAATCCAAAAAAGAATTTCTTATTTTAATTTAACATCGATCAATTATCTCGTGTTAAATATTGATTCGAATATAAATTTATTCATTACATAAGCGCTATAAAATTATGAACCAATTTCTATTCATTGTTTGTTCGTTACAAAATTATGAGTTAATAATTAATTCATAACCTATACGGTACAAAGTTAAGAATAATTTTTTTATTGCTCGTTCAGTTGCGTAATAATTTTGAAATGAATCTCTGTTTTTAAGTACATAACAACTCTAGAATATCTTTTTATTTTTCATTATTCATCATTAGTTTGTTGAAACAATATTACAAATAACAATATTCTTTTTAAATGACTCCTATCATTATTCTAAGTGCACTTTGTATAATATAAGACATACATATGAATTGTATATCATTTGAATAAATCATTATCATCTCTTTTTATCGTCTTTTTTTTGGTGTGATTGCTTATATTAGATAAGAACAGTATTACAGCGGTTCGTAATATTGGTGTGATGTTATAAATTGCATCATTTTGTAATTTGACTGCCAAAAGATATTTGATTAGTGTATGTGGTTTCTACTGACCAATTATGCTGTTACCTTTCAAATATTTTTCAAATGAAGTGAAATATAATTTAGGTGGAATGTTCTACTTAAATAAACAAACACGATATGTTTTATCAAACATATAATTTCATAAATTACCACCTTTTCTTGCAATATTCCCAACAACATCCTTTCTTTATTTTTTTGTTCATTTTATTTTATAACTTGGAAGTTTCTATTTTTACTAACATCCTTTAAAGCTTAAACAAATTTTTATTATATAAGCCACGTGGGTAGTTTCTATGTTTCATTGCTTTAACTTAAGATAGCAATTTTATGGCGAGGGAAATGCGAGAAATTTTCCATTTCAAATTTACATAACATTCACAATTCAGATGCAGGTGAATTTTTATGTGATTTGTATGTAGCCGACAGCGACATGTGTAATATGAATTTGTATATATATCAATTGATGGGTACTTAAATTAGAACAAAAACCAATATGTCAAATATTCAAACAATGCCAATCTGATTGATGCACGAGAAAACATAATGCAATTTTACAATGTTATATATCATCGATTGCAATAAAATTTTTACCCCCAAACTGTTAACATAGATTTTCCATCCAAGTATTGCCACCCCTCAATCAATTCATTTATATAGTTATTATAGTGCTTTTTTTCGTTCTATAAATGAATTTCTACATACGTACGTACGTTCAAACTACACCCTTATTTTACTATCGCATATTTCACATGTTGCATTTTAAAAGCCGCAATAAAGAACCAAGGTTAATATAGAATGAATTGAGATATACACCTAGGTCTCGCTTAAATTATGTGAATAAACAAGACGTCGAATGAAGTTCCGAATTTTAAATTTTAATTTTAATTTCGATTTATAAGAAATTTGAAAATTTGATAAAATTTTCATGGAATTCTCCAATTTTTTATAAAATTTGGTTTTTATTTCTCTTCCTGACTTAAAATAAAAATAAAAACTACGGAAACTTCGCAAAGCGAGGTATTCGGTGTCATAGAAAACCGTTTGGGGTGGTTTTCCAGAATGGGTGTTTGGAAAATATTAAATTGAAATCACCCAATCCAAATAATCTGTTATATGATATTTTTGTGAAAATTTCAACTTATCATTCTTTTTGAAAAGTTTTTTTTTTATTAATTTTTTTTGGAAAATTATTCGCTTGGAAATTATATAACGGAAAATATTGGGCTAACAGGTTGCCTAAAAAGTTAACTTTTTTTTTGTTTAATTGAAAGGGAAAATTTCCACCGATTTGAAGGAAAACTTTTCATTTTATTTGTTCGTTTTTCCACTACATAAACCATATTACATATTAGATAAGAGAGCGTTCCTATTCAGATTTCAGTTTCCTTATTCATGATATCTTCCTCCTTTTTGTTATCCGTCAATTACAATGAAGATATGTTGTTCGAACTTATAATGTACATCGATATAACAGGAAGAGAAATAAAAAATAGGAGAGTACGAGTAATTGGCGGCAATCATCCTATTTCATTCTAATAGAGTCATAAAAACCACTTTATACTCCTTTTTATCCGCCCGGCCCCCCCCATAAATGGAATTATAAATTTATAGGATATAAAAACGGATGATGATGCATCGACCTACATTTTCTTTCCTCTATAACCAGCCCCCATTAGATTGCATTTTTTTTCTTTCTGTATGCAACTATATTTTTCAATTTAATAATATACGACACGGAACCTAGACATTTTACCCGATGCACTCACTTTGTGTCATCTAGATAAATGCTTATCGTGTGTGTATCGTCTTGTTACGTAATAATAGATTTTAAAACATTTAATAATAATCATAAATCTAATTTGTGGGGGTAAACTCGATATACGGGTTTACTTTTAGTTGAACAAAACATTAATAAAGTTGTGATAATAAAAAGGGCTTTATCAGTCTATCAGTCGCCAAATTAAGTGAATAGTTGAAGTCAAATTATATTAGCAGTGAATTGTTATTCGTATAATGCCATTTGAATTTTATTAGTTTATTATAGTTTGATGTGCACGTATAGACATGCAAGTTTGATTAATTCAGAAGCTCATATGGGGTCATGAATCTAACTGAACGGTCGATATGAAAACAAGACCGTTTGTTAATCTAAACACTTTAACTAGGGAATATCTATTGCCATTCCGACAAACATAAAAAATTTAATTTAAAAAAATTTCAGAAACAAAATGTTATAGAGACCAAATTCAATTAAAATTTGGTTTATAAAATATTAAATAATTTTAATTAAAGGTCAATTTGCGGATGAAATGAAATTTTTTAATAAAAAAAACTTCTACACGCACATAAATCAAATTTTGCCAAAATGCTAAGTGAAAAATTCAGGAAAAAAATGTTACGAACCAAATTAGTCGTAGGTTAGCTGGATGTGAATAATTAATTGAATCTTTTAGCAGATTAGTTAATATTATATGTTATTTTAAGAAGTCGAAAATTTACTAAAATTAAAAATCACTTTGCTTCCGGTTGAATTTATAAACGAAAAAAAAAACGAAAATTTCTGCGCTTATTCAGATCCTGATTTATTTTTACCATGCAAATTTCCTCGATTAAAACACTTACAACTGGGTTGGACAACAAACCTAAAAACACCGGGTTGGATTGGTCTCCTACACAAACGAAATTAATTTATTTATTTTGCTATTAAAAAAAGGAAATTAAAACTATTTTCATTCCAATCAAATTACTCATATACAAAAACACTCACCAAATAAATTAAGGAATAATCCAAAAAATTTTTAAAAATTTAAAAATTTTTTTACAGTTATAGTGGGGATTGCAAATTTACCGGATTTTTTCATTACCGGTAACTCGGTAATAAAAAAATCCATCACCGGTTTACCGGTAATTTACCGGTAATCTTGTACATTTTTTAAAATTTTTCTGAAATGTCTGACTGTGATTTCTCCATACCTGAATGATTCCATAAATAGACTACATTTCTAGGGACTTGACGTAAAAAGAAAGTAGAAAAAGTTTATTTTCTGGTGAAAATGGTGGCCTTTGAAAAAAGGTGTAATGACGGCTTGTGAAATTTTTTCAATGTTTTTTACGTTTGTTGCACCGCTGTAAAAAATACTTAAAAATAAACTTTTTCGAAATTTTCCTAAAAGTTAAGCTCCCATAAAATAATGCGATTTTACTCTGAACTAGTTCGAATATCGAAAAGTCGTTTCAGGGCCATTTTCTAGCTAGACCCTTCAAGGATTGCAATAAGCCAAACAAATTTTTTGTAATATTCGATCCGAAATTACCGTAAGACCTTCTCAAGTTAAAAAAATAAAAACGATTGACAAAAAATTTCTACTTTTTTTTATTTAATGGATGGATGACTGACTGTAGTTTCTTGGGTTTTTATAATAATTGTTTACCGAATTTACCGATAATGATCGATATAAATACCGGTAACAAAATTAGGCATTTTGATTTACCGGTAAACCGGTATTGCAATCCCTAAGATAAAGTAGCTCTGCGAATAATAATTTAATATTTATGCTTTGAACTCTTATTATGAATTTTGAGAGCGTCTATTCCGTATAAAAACCAAGGTTAAGTTAAAATGGCAAATGATCACAATTTTATTACGAATTAGGATGGACATATTTTAATTAAGGAATATTTTTTTGAAATATTGATATGGGAGTATCTATATACATTTCCTATTCAAGAAATTTAAATTGAGCCTTTTCGACAAAGATAAATTTTGTGACTCGTGAAAAATTTGATTTAAATGAGAAAATTTAAAAAATAAATTTTTTTTTCCAAATTATTTTATAAAAATTAATAAATATGTATTCAGGAATATTGATAATTTGGAATTATTTAAGAACTGGGAAATCTAATAATTGGTAATCTAAGAATTATTAAAAATTCGAAAATTCGGAATTTTCGACAACCTAAAAATTTGATAAAAATAATGTAATTTTATAAAAATTCAAAAACTCCCAAGAAAATCGGATGATTACATAAAATATGATTATTCTATAAATATACTATAGTGTCTTATGTTACTGAGCAACAATAATTTTCCGATTTTCACGTAATCTTCCTAATTCTGTGACATTTTTAATCATATCCTAAATTAAAGATTATTAAATGTTCCGTTTGCTATAAATTTTATTTTCCTTAAAAAATTTCTGATTTTAATGAAGATCACTGTTTTTTGAAAAATTTTCCGATTCCCCTGTTTTTCTTTCACAGTTCTGTGTTATTAAATATAATTTTCAATATTATTTATTACTACGAGTAAAAGTAGTTTGACTTAAGATTGACACTTTATTGTCAAAAATCGGGTAAGTTTGTAGTTAACATTATGTTTTCTAACGTGTTTTGTGACTTGTTACTTTCAACAACCAACAATTCCAAGAAATTGTTTTTCTTTTTCATTTTCAATTTCTAGTGAAAAAGGAGAATTTTCTCTATAATCCCAAATAACAAAAATGTAATCAAATCACTATTTAGTAACTATTAAACTAGACTACAATATTCATTTCTCCATTTCTTCGTTTCTACTTTATTTCATTTTTCTATCATTTGTTTTCCTATGGCATTATTTTCTTTTCATACATCTAAATATCCTCGCCAATACTCTGGTCTAGGTCCCTAATGAATTTCGTTTTTCTAAACTGACACAACGCAATCATACAGCAATACCGCGCTCCTAATACGCCTTGTGGTAAGATGGAAATGTCATTATTCCAATCGCGCAAAATCCATTAGTTGCTAATAACTTCCAATATCCCTTATTGCTACCATGTGGTTTCTCAGCACTGAATATTTTCTAATTCTTTGCGACCTCTCCTAACTTTTCCTGGATTTTATTAGTCAAAATGGTAGAAAGTCAGTATAAGTAGTACTTCCGGTAATCACAATAAATGCTTAAAAAAATCCGAAAATAATGCGATTTTATAGACCTTGGGTGGGATAAAAAGCTGGATTTTATTAAGCATAACGAATTTATAAGATCTAAAATTATATACTATACCTTGAATAGATGTCAGCCCGATATCTTAATTATTCTATGTTTCATTTAAATAAAAAATTGTTATGTCCTTATCGGAAAACCCTTTACATGCATTAGCTAAAAGTTTTAATATTAATTATTTTCATATAAATTGATTACTATTAATTGTTGCACGAAATAACTTATGTCGAAATATACTTTTTTTTTAATAATATTTTCGAAATACCTAACTTTGACAAATTAAATTATGTTTAAAATAAAAAGAATTCCTTGAAATCACCGGTGTTCCGGTATCGGTTTGTACACACATTTTTTTTAACTTCATATGTGACCGTCCACAGGAAAAGGTACCAAATCTTCACTGGGCTTAATTTTCAGTAGAGCCGATTTACTAAAAAATGTAGATAAAAATCGATTTTTTTATTTTAATTGATTCCGATTCTCTAGTTCTCCTTATATGATATATAATTTAATTTGAAAAAGTTACCATTTTAAATATCATTCCAGCGCTAAAAACACTATCAAAATCAACTAGGTACAAACTTTAAACTCATTTTTCTCAAAATTGGGGTTTTCATAACCATAAATTTAAAAATTCATAACTTCCAAACGAAAAATGATTGAAAAATTCTACAAATACCTGAAACATAAAAACTCAATTTTGACCTCGGTGAAGATTTGGTACCTTTTCCTGTGGACGGTCACATATAAAACATAATATTTGCATAATATTATTTTACATGTGTAATTTTACAGTCAATCAACTCAATATAACAGTTAATTATTTTGTTTTATATCCAGAGTGTTAAATTAACACATAAAATAATGGGAGTTTACGTGAAGTTTAGTTGGCATGAAAGTTTAATGGCCATTGAAGTTCCATTCTTTTTTAATCAAGTTAGGAACATTTCACCAGTGAATAATTAGCGATAAGTTGCAAATACACTCCGTATGTTGCATGTGTCATTGTCGTATCTATACTAACCTCTTGATTGGGTTATAAGATTGGAACTATAGGGCACGGATTTTTATGTGATAAAAAATCTGAAATATTCAATTAAAGTATAAGGCTAAAACATACGTACGACAGACGGCACGGAAATCATTTTATTCAAACATTTTTAATTCATTATACATATGAACTTAAGATCTGCTTATCCAAATTAACAAAACTAAATTCTTGATTAAGTAAGGCCAATCAGCCGACAATATTTGGTAATTTTAGTCTTTCCGATGATGTAATAAGTGTAACTGGCGTTACAATAAGGAATCACTTCATACACATTTTTAAAATATTATACTTTATAATTATGAAATTGGAATGGACATAGTGCCCTTTCCTTCCTACCTACAGAATTAAGAAATCGGTTTTCTAATTCACGAAAACCAATTTATCTCACTCATGTCAGTCAAACCGTAGCATATATTTATACAGGGAAAACATCCTTACTATCAATATAATTGAAGCATTTTTACATGCCATCAATTCACTTGGTGAATAATTTATCTGCATTGGTATGGGTTCTTCAAAATTCTGTCAAAACAATTTGATTGTTTTAGATTTAAATCTTTCATTCGGGGACAAAACCATAACCAATTTTTTTAACAATCTCTTTGCCAATGGCGGATGTGACAGCCAGTATTTTTTTCGAAAACGCTTACAACACATTTTTTTTTGGATTAATATTTATCGACTCTATAAATAAAATGTTGTTAAAATATTTTCTCACTGAACAGAGCCAATGTTTATTTCTGTATTCTATATATACAGGCGATAAAAATCTCATTGTTTCTTATGGAAGAACTGCTTAAAATATGCAACTTTGATGAATATGTTCAAAAAAATATGTACACTGGTCCCTCGATTTACACGGTAGATGTGTTCTGCGACAAATCGTGTAAATCGAAACCGTATAAAGTGAGACACAGCACGCCTTTAAAACCAGGGCCGCGTCTTCCATACAACAGTTTCGGTCCGGGCCTATGACACGTAAATTCTTGGGTTCGGAATTATGATATTTAATAATCCAATTGTGGTTATTTCTTTTGGTTATATTAGGAAAAATGAACGGGTTCAAATATTTTCTAATGGATCAAACTTTAATACCGAGTACTTATTCAGATATCTAATATTTACGAAGCATTTTGCTAGATCAGAAATGAAATCCAATTACTGTGGAGTGAAAATTCCCGAAACTTTTCGAGAGATAACCAACCCCAATTATAATAGGTTTCAATACGTACAAAAATGTAAGCTTTCATTAAGCTTTTAAGCTTTTGTGGAGCTTTTGTAAGAAACTTTTAGATTTGATTAACATTTAATTATTTCAATAAAAATTATAATTCGAAATGTATAAAATTTTATCCAAAGCTTATAGATGTCGCTGAACTCGTAAGTTAATGTGGAGCTTTTGTCCGTACATTTTGAGTTTGGTTGCAGTAAAATCATTTGTGTAGAAAAAGGATATAAATACGAATTAAATTATGTCCCAAACCTGCAGAATTCTTTGAGATTTTAAGCTTTTGTGAAGTTTTTTTTTATGAAAATTTCAGATTTGAGTAAAATTTAATGCTTGGGATTTGAAAATGTATAAAATTGTATTCAAAACTTAAAGCGTCTCTAAATATTTTTAAATTTATTCAGAGCCTCTATATAAATAAATTGGATTGGAAATAAATAGTTAACAGAACACGTGAGGCATATTTTGCATGAATATTTTCATGTAAAGAAGCTCTGTGCGCGATGAGTGTTGGCCACTGTTACAATTAATAAAATAAAAGTGCAAATGGACCTATTGGACAACGAATTGCTTCTCCAATCAACGTACTGTTTAGATTCGGCCCCCAGTAACCATTACCTTATCTTTTCTTTATTTATAAATTTATAAACCGTTGAAAAGCAAAATCGTGTAAATCGGAGGACCGGCGTATTTATGTAAAATATGTATTTATATCAAAATATGTATCATCGAATAGGACTCATACGACTTAAAATCAAGTGTCCTTGTACCAAACCATGTTATAAACCCTTTCTTTGTTGCCCTTAAATCAGCTGCTCGCAACGCAAGTGAAAGATCGCCTTTCAACATCTCTGTTTCAGTTCATAAGGCACCCAATTTCTTTGCTTTTGAATGATTCCCATTCCATACCAATTTCAATTGTACGGAAACGGCTTGTTGAGTCACTCCCAATGATTATTCAAGCTCCTCTTGCGTTGACTCTGGTCTTCTTAGAGTAATGTCTCTAATTCTTTGTCTTCGAATTTTTTTGGCTGTCCAGAGGCTTGTCTTCACCGCTGAAAACACCATTCTTGAACCGTCGAAACCATTCCCTACATGATTTGTTAGTTGCAGCAGTGTCACCATATATTTCTCCAAGCATTCGATGGGCTTCAGTTGCACTTATTCACCGGTTTTTCAACGCCCCCTTGCACGGAACCCATATGTCGTACAAAAAAATGATAAGAATATGAATTGTAGGTAATTTTCTCAACTCTATTTCAGTCTTGGGCCACTTTTGCGTAAAAAGCTTAATTTGCAAGATCTAATCCAAGAACCAAAATTTGCAATGGTTTTTCGGCGATTTCTCATATTTGCCGATAAAAATTTTGTTGGACAACTTCAGATTCGTGCTCAGCACCCCAAAAAACATAAAGTAAGCCACTAAAAACAATTACTCCAGAGCTTCCCGCTTCAAATCACAATTTTACTACGATATTAGACTAAAATTAATTTTTTAAAGCAGGGGATGACTGATAATAAAGTATAATTTTTATGAAATTAAGTAAGAAAATGGCTTACTTGACAATCATTCTGAGTATTAAGCAATTGTGGAGATTTTAGGAAGCAATATTTTAAATGCTTCTTGCCTTCTAAATAGGAGTTTCGGGGTTTTCAATGTAA
This sequence comes from Symmerus nobilis, assembly GCA_027564815.1. NCBI lineage: Eukaryota > Metazoa > Arthropoda > Insecta > Diptera > Mycetophilidae > Symmerus > Symmerus nobilis. Next base: position 10,052 of record JANTOP010007818.1, read on the forward strand.
GCAATAATTCTTTAAAAAATATTGTCTTATAAATTATTGTCTTTAAATATTGTCTGAATTCTTTCTTGTCTTGTAAAAAATTGAAATATTAGAAATATTATAGAAATTGGTAAACTTCATGAAAATTAGAAAATTAATATAGGTAAAAATTTTCATAATTCTTAAAATCTGTAAATTTGATGAGAATTAGAAAAACTTGAAAAAATTTGTAAATCTTACAAAAATCTGTAAATTTGATGAAAATCAGATAATTGCAAGTATATTGGGATACATTTTCCGAATTTCAAAATTATGCGTTTTTGTTTTTAATTCTATACCAATCTTAATCGTGGCATTCTTAATATCTCGAAATATTTAGATTTTCAAGAAATTTCTCGATTTACGACGTTATCCAATTTCCGGATTTTTGATTCAAACCTTTGAACCTCATTTATTTAAAGAGCATAAACATTTTAAATTTGCTTCCCTATCCCGTATTAATGGATACATATTTCCAATATTGTACTAAATTGTTAGACCCTAATTAGTCCATCATATTAATGTCCTAAAATTAATAGAGTTATTTTTAACTAGACCCAATAGTCTCGTTCCATATTTAAGATTTAAAAGTTTCTATTATTCGATGAATTGAACCTATATAAATTAAAATTCGAAGGACATGTCTAATTAAGTCAATGGACCCCCAACTAATCAAGGACATTATTTGTCATTCCTTTATTTCATTATCACCATAAACATATTTAATTACCAGCTTGGTTCTATCGCTGATCGAATCAATAAATACTCTTTTCGATTTTGATACCTGGGGATGAAAAGCTCAGGAGAAATCAAGAATATATGACATTGTACTATTGTGATGAGATAATATTGATAAGTTTACATACATTTTATTATTGTTTTGTGTCGTTTGGGGACAACGCTATTTCTATTATAAATATTAATTACTTTTGGCAAACAAATTGATTTATTAGCAGTAAATGAGATTACGATAGATAATAAAACTAATTGACAAACAGATTACTGGATTTAACCGGAAGAATTGAAAATTGTAATCCCAGATATCCGATTTTATATGCCGGTGATTTTAATTAATTAATTTAACGTGTAACCTAAATCTTACATAAGGTTAATAGAACCTTTAAATGGTAAAGACAGTACCCCGTAATTTCCTTAAAATTATTAGTGATTTTTGCTTAATCTTTTTATTATATAAATTTGTTTTTTTTTTATCCTTTAAGGATTCCACATCTGGCACACCCGTCACATTACGTATCGATTCGAAAGGATTCTATTTATGTTGGGTCGATCAAAATAATGAAATTGATATGCTGGATATAGCAACTATTCGAGACGTTCGTACGGGTCAACATGCCAAGAAACCAAGAGTAAGGATAAAAATTGATTGTACATAATTTCGATATAAAATAGTAATTTTATAATTAATTTCCAGGATTCCAAGTTGCGACAAATCGTAACATTAGGCTCGTATGATACATTAGAAGAGAAAACGGTTTCGGTTTGTTATGGATCCGATTTCGTTAATGTTTCATTTATGAATTTTTGTGCAACGAGAAAGGAGATTGCAAGGGTAAAATTCGATTTTTAATCCTAATTCGACCCTAATCTGTATAATCCTTACAGTTATGGACCGATGAAATTATGAGGCTTGCTTACAGTTTAACATTAATAAATGGATCGGTTAATACATTTTTACAAAAAGCCCACACAAAATTATGTCTTCAAATTGATAAAACGGGAAAGATTCCAATAAAAAAGTAAAAAATAAAGAAATTATTTGAATAATTTTATTAAATTTTAACTTATATTTACCAAGTATTATAAAGCAATTTGCGTCTAGCAAAGATGATCGTCGACGTGTTGAGAAAGCGTTGGACGTGTCCGGTTTGCCATCTGGTAAAGGTGACACTTTACCGATAGCAAAATTTCAATTTGAAGATTTGTTTAATTTGTACAAAAATCTAACACAACGAGCTGAAGTTGAAAAGATTTTTGATGAACTGTAAGTTCGATTTTTTTACGATCAAATTTCGACGAATCTAGAATTTTTTATTTTTTTTAGTGTTGGTACGTCAAAAAGACGGTTAATGTCCACCTCCCAATTGGTGGATTTTCTAAATAAAACACAACGTGATCCTCGATTAAACGAAATCTTGTATCCGTACGCAAATCCTGCACGGGCAAAGGAATTGATTTGCCAATACGAACCGAATAAATTTAATGCACAAAAAGGCCAATTGAGTCTGGATGGTTTTTTAAGGTTGGATATTCATTATCAAAGGAGATTAAAGGACTAATATTTTTCTTTTCGAGTAGATACTTAATTTCGGATGATAATCCAATTATGGCAATTAATAAATTGGATTTGTGTGATGATATGGAACAACCGATGGCACATTACTTTATTAACTCATCTCATAATACTTACTTAACCGGACATCAGTTGACTGGTAAAAGTTCAGTGGAAATTTATCGACAAAGTTTATTAGCTGGCTGCAGGTAAATCTTCGGATAGAGCTAGAGAACTTTTCTGATGTGGGAAATTTTAGAAATAAACATTTTTTGTTTCAAAGCGATGTTTTTTAAATCGAAATTAATTTTAATTTAAACTATTTTAAACTATTCAAATTTTGGAATCTAAAAGACTTGATTTTTGGAGTAACAACTTTTCGAACAAAATTTTAATTTTTTGGTATATTGTATGCTTTTTAATTTCAACATTTTTTTTTACAAAAATAAGAATTCCTTAATAGAAATGCTATTATCTTTCTGTGGGTTGAATATATCAGTATTCGAAAAATACAGAATGAAATTCGCAGCACTATTTCAGACGTTTCGAATTCAATATTTTGCCATTTCTCTGTCCCCAATTGTAAATCTACAAGATGCTTACATTCTCTGCAAAAGTGTGGGCAGAGAATTCCCACAGAGTAATTCATTTCCGCAGATAGATCTATACGATCCGCCAAAACCATGCCTTTATTGCCAGAGATAGAGATTTTCGAAAAAGAAAGATCCACGTTTCTAGCCCTGCTTAAACCAAGATACATCTCGCTTAATTTTATGTAATTGATATTGTAATCTGAGAACTGTTGAGGCGGATCCAGATCACCTTGATACTGGTTGCATCATAAATACTTTAAAATGTAATTTAAAATTTAAATTTAGGATTAATATAAATTGCCTTTAAAATTTGGGGGAAAATCGCAGAAGTTCAAAAAAAAAACTGTCAGGGGAATTCGGGAAAAAGTAATCGGAAAAGAAGAAATGAAAAGTCAAAGTTCGATCCATTTGAAAAATCTTGCGTAATGTCGGGGAAAATGTGGAAAGCCTGAAAATGGCGCACTATTGCAGGAAAGTCGAGGAGTCGGGAAAATATTAGGAAAAGTTAGAAAATATTAAGGGGAAATCAGATAAGCTGATGAGCTTTCATTTTCGTTTATATTGATGTGTATTTGTAAATGTTACATCTTTCCTTATATTCTTGAGTCATTCTATTTCCGAAAAAGGGATTCTTCTGTCTCCAGAGAGAGTAGAAGCAATTTCGAAATTATCCCGCCCTACTTCAATTCGACAAATACACAGTTCACCGGAATCGTGAATTACTATCTCATAGCTTCATCCCACGACTAGCCGAACTGTTGACACCAATCCATCTATCTCTCACATTTACATAAAATTAAACCCAACTCCCGAATTAATTTCACATGGCCGTTGGATTGCAACGAAGCATTTAGGACCATGAGAGCTACCCTCTCCGAACCAGCTTTACTAGACCATCCCTGTGGTAATGCTAGTTTCAATATAACTACAGATGTTTCGAACTATGCTGTGGGGGCTGCTCTACAACAATTTTGGAATGGGTTATAGGAACCTCTGGCGTTTTTCTCGAAGAAACTGTCGCCAGTTGAAATCAAATTTTCAGCCTTTGGCCAGGAACTCTTGGCCAAACCAGGAACCTTGCTATTAAACACTTCCAGTATTTTGTCAATAGTCGAGAATTTACACTAACCAGAGCTATCTTATCGAAAACCGAAAAGAATCCTAGGCAAACTAAACATCTTGACTCCATAAGCCTGTTCACAACAGACATTCGACACGTGAGTGGATTTCCTCTCGCGATTGAATGATGCGAAAATGTCGCAAGTAGAACTGAATTAGTCAATATTCCTACGACTACGGTTGCCTGTGGTGCAAAACAAGCACAAATAAAAATTGACCATACGTTCCTGAGACAATATGTCGACCCATTTTCGAAAAACTCCAATCCTTATCACATCCTGGAATATGTGTGTCCCGAAAACTAGTGTTCACAAAGTATTTCTGGCCTAATCTAAACAAGGACATTAACGACTGGGCGAGGTCTTGCCTTTCATGTGAGAAAGCTAAAGTTTCCAGGCATACAAAATCCGGTCAAGACCAGTTCAAGGTTCCTCGGGTACGATTTGACCATATCCATATGGACTTAGTTGGTTCTTTGGCAGTTTCTGTAGGTTACACTACATTATGACCACAATCGATAAGTTTACTAGGTGGCCGGAGGCATACCCTATTAAGGACATATCTGCTGGAAGCGTAGCAAAGACATTTGTTTGCGAATATGTGCCACGTTTTGGTATCCCGTCTACTATAACATTCGATTGAGGTACTCAATTTGAATCGTGGCTTTTCAAAGAACTGAATGGTTGGTTAGATATAAATCGTGTCCGAACGACGGTGTAGCACCCTTAATCAAACGGCCACGTAGAATGATTCCACAGGCAAATAAAGGTTTCATTGATGGCAAGGGGAAATACCATTCATTGTAGTGAAGAGCTCCCTTTCGTTCTCCTTGGTATCCGAACTTCCATACTTGAGGATCTGCAGTGTTCACCTGCAGAACTCGTTTATGGGCATGGCTTACGTTACCGGGTGAATGCCTTCTCGATTCCCTAGACCCAAGCTCAATTGAAACCACAACCATTCATTGGCAAATTACGTCGTCACATGCAAGACGTGAAACCTACCCCAACACGTTCGACCGAAAAACAAATGAGCTGATATTAGGAAAATTAGGGAAGAATCAGATAAAATCCATTAAATTTCGAAAATGTCTGAAGAAGTTATGAGAAGCCATTGAAAGTTGGAAAAAAAGTCTGCAAAAATTATAAAATATCGGGAAATAATTGAATAAAGTTGAAAAAGCCCGGAAGCAGTCTGGAAAATTTACAAACAATCAAAATGGAAAAATGAAAAAAAAAGCAGATCAAAGAAATTCAAATGGTCAGAAATAGTCGGGAAAACATCGGAAGAGTAGGAAATGGTTGGAAATAGAAGGATATCGGATAATACGTCCGGAAAAATCTGACATGCTGAGAAGATTCGAATATAATGTGAAATAATCAAGTTAGGAGATTTTAGGAGATAAAATCAGGAGACAAAATCGGGAGAAAGTAGAAAACGTCGAGGTCGTTGTGAAAATGTCAACTATTAATGAGCATGCGACTGAATTTGTAATCTATTTTTCGGCTTTTTTTTTCAATTTTCCAGACTTTCCAGACACTTTTTGAAATTTGTACGATTTGTCCTAACTATTCTTAAGTTTCCTAGAATTTGTACAAACTTTTCTACGAATTTATAATCCAAAAATATACACAAGCAAACGGTTGTTTGTATTTGAGCAAGCGCGGCTTTTTTAGTATAGTGATGGGTTATAACAGGTATTTCTTGTTAGCAGCTAATCTTGCTAATGCTAATAAAAAATAATAGTGTTAAATTAACAGGTTGAGATTAACAGTTGCTAATAATTTTCCTCAGTCTGGAAACATCGAAAAGCTGTTAATAAATTTGTATTAACAACAGAAAAAAAATGTATATACAATTCATGGCAATAGGTTTTAAATAGGGAGAGATAAATTGAATAGCGCAAGCGCACAATTATATACTCTTCCAATCTTAAACGATTTTACTGCATGGTATGGTAGTATTGCCTCTCCACACGACAAGAAAAAACTTTGACGATTTGATAATTTTTTATATATTATTACCGAACAAAAAAACTATACATTCGGTTGTTCGTCCAAACACACGTATCGATAACTATGTAGTAGTGTATTTCGCAACGATTT
>JANTOP010007829.1:0-16172 GCA_027564815.1 Symmerus nobilis
TTAAACGTTGGTATTTATTACTCAAGAGCATACTCTTAAATTGGTTTTTCGATATTCCCTGGCCTATCATTAACATATTTGTATACATTTAAAAATTGAATTATATAAAATAAAAATAAAAATATAAATCTCAACGGAAAATTAAACAAGAAAAACCCTCCTTCCATCAAAGACGGCTCCAGGCGTTACAACCGAGAATGAACCGAAGAGGCCAAGGTTCTGATTGTCCATTGCTGTGGTACAAACACATCCTTGTTTCATGTCAGAATTGATAGTAAACCACTGTCCAAGCTATCCGCGATGAATATATCTACATTTGGCTTCCTTATATAGTCCGCGATTCAAGAGCTTTTCAGTATGTTAATTCTTAGTATGTTAATGTGGTCCACACAGGATTGTTCTGGCCTAAAACTAGCTTGTTCATTACGGAGGGTTCCTTCCAAACATTTCGAGACACGGACGTGGTTTATTGTGTTTAATAACACGCAACACGCATTTAAGCATTCGGGATATCATTAGATTGCCACACTTTGCTTACTATTGGCACTAGAATTTTCAATATTATTCGAACCCGTATGTTATCCGCGCCCGCTTGTTTGTTATATCTTAACTTCAGCTCCTCGTACAGGACGATTTTCTGAGAAAGTCTTGTTTGCTAGCCTTTCGTGCCACACAGTATGTTTTCGTTGGCATCGTGAGCCTTTCCAGTGATCCCTTCAATGCGCCGTCTCTTGTCTCTACGGTCGCTCTAAAATATGTCCCTATTCAACTGGATGTAGTTTAACCTAGAAAATTCTCGGCTAATTAATTTAGATCATTTGCAGATGTGAATTCTAGGTTTCATCGACATTTTTCTTTGTATTCAAGGGGCTATCCAATATTATATTTCAGAGTAGAGAAAAGTTTCACCTGTTGAGATTAGCCTCTCTCCGACACCTTTTTAGGGTTAAAATTCTTAGTACCCACATTCCTGGTTCCAAATCGTACCCTAATTTGTGAGCAAAAAGTCATTGTTGTGAACTGTCCGTATCTGAGGAAATTTGTAGTTGTTCCTTTTACAATTTATTATTTCGATAGAGCGAATTGTAAGTTACAGCTATCGAGACTGCTAGTATTCACCTTTATGCATATAGTCGATTCGTAGTGTTGTTTGGCAGTACTTATTATATATTCGCCACGTTCTAATGATAGCCATTGGCACTCTAGATTTAACGAAGTTATAGCGCCATCAATAACTTTGTAGAGACTCTCGTTTCACTACTGCTGTGGAGCGTCGATCTTAGATCGTTCGAGATGCCTAATAATTCTTAAAACTCCATTGATAGATTTCTCTGTGATTTAAAAACTGTTCTGTTCCGTTGGTTGCAGATGGGAACAGTTTTTCTAAGATATTCGAACTTCTCCATCTTACTTCGTCATTCGGTCAATGGACCCAAATGAGATGAAGTCTCGGAAACAAATTCAAATCAAAAAGTCTCTTTCTCTTTCCCTTAAAAAATGTACACCGTTTCGCTTACCATTTGCAGATAGCAGTAAACTAGATGAATTAGGCAATGAAGATGATATAGAATGTGAGAAGCATCGATCTGATCCAAAGTGAGTATTATTTAGCTTTAGGAAAGTTTTCATTAATTCAGTAAACCAACTCCCTTCAGATTACCTCGTAATATCAATCGCCTCTTAGTGTCGGCTGGCATCCATGCCAGCAGTAGTGATGATGATCTGGTCGACGCCGAAAATTTCGTTGTCCGAAAGAAGCTACGAACGCGTAAGCGAGCCAAACTGCTCCAACAGACCCGATTCATAGCGAAGCAAGCGATTGAAGCGATATCGGACGGTGATTCGCACAGTAACGAAGCGGATGAAAGAAATGTGAGCATAACCCGATCCCGGACAACAGAGAATAGTGATGATTGTAGTGAGACCCAGCTGCAATTAGCCCTATCATCAGCTATCGGTGATCTACCATTAGCCGCCGATAATCCATATCGAATTGGTGCGATCGTCGACAATCACTTAATGGATTTGTTGAGCGGTGCCGAGAATGATGGAAGCTATTCGTCGGTGTTGAGTAATAAATCGGAGAAAAATTTAGCGGATTTCGATGATAATGAGTCACCGTGTGAGGAGGAATTGGCCCAATTGGCAGCGGCCAATAATTGCCTAACAACGGATACAGTGTTTGCGAGACAATCGCTTACAATCGGTGAACATTATCTGCAGGCAAAGCAAATGGTTGCTGCCGCTAAAAATGCTTCACAAAAAGATTTGGATAATCAACAATCGGGACCATTATTTCGGATGTCCGATTTATGTTCGCCGGGTAAAACCTTACTATGGGACTTACTGATGGACGATAAAATCGGTCAGTTGGGTGAATCGCTAGCTTTGGAAGCGGAGAAAGCGTTGGGAACGTTGCTATGTTTCAACACCGATAAATTGATTCGAACGAAATTCATTGAAGGTTGCCTTCAAAATTTAGCCGCGAATCGGAGCGTTATCGTTAGCTTACGCTTACTACCGAAACTGTTCGCTTCATTCCAACAGTTCCGTGCTAGCGATACGCATAAAGTAACGATCTGGTCGGAGCGACAACACAAAATGATGGTCCATTTCTTTAACAACATCAAACATTATGCGACCGTACGACAATCCGGTGGATCGTCCGGTCAAATCATCAACCAGAATGGGGATTTGATGTATACCCATTTAACGCAAGTTCAAGTTCGATTACAATTTTTAACGTCCGTGTTCAGTGCGATGGGTTCACCAGACTCGTTCCAATTGACATTCGAACAGGTTGATTCGTTATGGGAATGGTTGGCGCACGATACAGAATGTTCCGATTGTTTGTTCGCTTGGTTACAGTGTCATGCGAAAGGTTCCGATCAACATGCGCTCGGCATCGATGCTCTACAACATTTATACTTAAAGAAGTTGCCTGAATTACGACCGGAAAGCATTTCAATGGTTGCTTTAGGATTATTTCAACAGTTATGTAGTTTGGCGAGATTAACAGCAGCCACCGCTTCGGATAACACCACCTTAGATTCGGTTGGTATGAGCCATTTATGGAAAATAGCCCTTCGTGCTACCAACACTGACGTTTCATTGGCTGCAACGCAATACATCAATTCCTATTATATGGGACAACAGTTGAAATTGGAACGGGAATTCGTCAGCCACTGTATGGATCATTTAATGCAAGCTGCAAATGATTTGGATACGCACGGATCGAAACGAGAGAATGCCCTGCTGTACGTTCAGCGAGCTTTGATGTTGTTGAACACCCATTTGGATACGTTTCGTCGCCGGTACGCCTATCACTTAAGAAGATGGGCGTTGGAGGGGAAAAGTTTCGGTTCGCATAGTGCTTTACGCAATGATGCTATCGGTCCTCCAATCCGAATCGTTCTACAGCCGGGAGGGCTGCCAGATAAATCCGTTTTACATTTACATGCCAGCGATTTGGTGGCAGATTTAAAAGCGGAAATTGGTAAATGGTGGGAACAGTTACAAGGTGGAGGTGGTGGTGGTGGTGGCAGTAATAATCCATCTAAATCAACTGGGGGACAGGCGCCTGTGTTAGGATTGTTATTAAGTGAAGGACCGTTACGGATCATAACGCAAGGACAGGAGATAACAGCGGAATATGATGAACGGAGCTTAGCCGACGTTGGTTTTAAAGATAATCAAATGGTTTATGTTTCGTTGGGTGGTCGAGGTGGCCGACGACGTGATGCAAACGAACATCCATCATTACAACCGCCGCCACCAAAGGAATGCCTTCCGACCGTTCTACTGTTACAACCGAAATACTTCGAGGAGCTATTTAAATTAATGCAACGGCTTGGAGATGTTGGAGCTTTGGATTCAACGCCCACAACCAGCTACGGTGGTAATTTACAACCAAACACGAAAGCTCAACTTTTGTCACGCCGGGTTTGGGATATACTAGCGATGTTACCAACAAATCCCGATCTACTGATGAGATTTAAAAGCTTATCGGTTCGCGATGCTGATCCGGTACCGGATTCGATTGAAACAAAGAGAAAACAAGATATTCAAGATCTTTTAGATCCGAATAATCTACAGAAATTTATGTACGCTCTGCATATCGTTGAGAGCCTAGCGAAATCAACGTATATCGGTTGTTGCAATCAAATGCCAACATCGGTGAAATCGTTGAAAAACAAACGATCTCCGAAACAAAAGGAAACGGCACCGCTACCATCCACATCATTCGCTGAACCGGTTGTTGAACAACCCGAACGTAAATCGGATTCAAATGATGAAGCGATGAAATCAACGATTGATCCTGGTTCGGGTTCGATACTGAAACCGAAATGGACGGACGCTTTCATTAAGTACGGTGGACTTCGTCACCTCTTCGACATATTTCTATCCGGAATGTTACAACCGGAAAATCAAAATATCGAAGATTGTAACGAATGGCGAACCGATTGTTTGGCGAGTCTACTACGGATTTTATGTTTGCTCGGTTTGAAGGAAATGAAACCGGAAGACACGTTACTAACCGTTCCCGGTTTAAATGGACCGATGATGGAATTGATGGTGGCAAAGCCGACTTTAAAACGATTAGCATCGATTCTAAACGATGCCGGTCTACCAACGAATCCGCATAAATTTCGAACCGGTTTTTGGGGTCGAGCGCAAGTCATCCATTTCGCTATGAATTTAATGGTTTGTTTGGTCCATTCATCCGAACCGGCTCGCCAATTATTATGGAGCGATTCGGTGATTTGTGGTTGGCTTCAACAATTTATCTTGGACGATCCGGAACCGGCTGTTCGCCGGGAAGCATGCGCTGGATTGTATCGGATTTGTTTAGGGAATAACGTATCGTGTCATAGTTTAATGGCCCCGCTGCTAGCGAAATTAATCAGTTTCCTACCGCAAGCCGAACAAATGACAGCGCAACATTCAAACTTTACGTTTGTTACGGAAGATGCGAAGGAACCGTACGGTCCAGCTTGTCGGGATTATTTTTGGTTGTTAGGTCGATTAGTTGATACGCTATCACCAGATTTTGTACGGCAAAGTCTTGACGAACCGCAATCGGCTACAATTAATATCGAAACGTTATGCCGTCAGGTGGCTGATAGCATTCTAAAACGAGATTACAATGAATCGAGATACTTAGCTCAGGATGATGGTTTAGTCGGACTGTTAAATCTCCTTGCCAATCTAATTAAATACGATCCACCGTATAAGTACAGCGATGACGCTCAATCGTTAATAGCGAAAGTGTTTGATTGTCTATTCGATTTACCATCAGCCGATTCACGTCACAAACCGAAATGTAAGTCACAATCAGCTCGGGCGGCCGCTTATGATTTACTCGTCGAACTGTGCCGTAATGCACCGAAAAATTTCCTCATCTTACATGAGAAACTAATGAATCAACATCGTTCCGGTCCCCATTCCCCATACCCATGGGACTACTGGCCTCGGGATGATGGCCGCTCTGAATGTGGATACGTTGGCTTAACAAATTTGGGGGCAACATGTTATATGGCTTCATGCTTACAACATCTCTTTATGATGCCACAGGCTCGGGAGGCGATACTATCCGTTGGACCGAGCGCTGCTCAGAAACATGGTAATACGTTACACGAACTACAACGAATGTTTGCTTATCTGATGGAATCCGAACGAAAAGCATATAATCCACGATCATTTTGTCGGGTGTATCAGATGGATCATCAACCATTGAATACGGCTGAACAAAAGGATATGGCTGAATTCTTCATCGATTTGGTGTCGAAACTGGAAGAGATGACGATCGATTTGAAGACGTTAATCAAACGATTGTTTTGCGGAACGTTAAGTAATAATGTTGTCTCATTGGATTGTGGACATGTATCCCGGACTTTAGAAGAATTTTATACCGTTCGATGTCAGGTGGCTGATATGAGAAATTTACATGAATCACTGGATGAAGTAACGGTTAAGGACACACTCGAGGGTGATAATATGTATACATGTTCACAGTGCGGCCGTAAGGTTCGAGCCGAGAAACGAGCTTGCTTTAAGAAATTACCACAAATTCTCTGCTTCAATACGATGCGGTACACATTCAATATGATAACGATGTTGAAGGAGAAGGTGAATACACATTTCTCATTTCCCATGCGACTGGACATGTCCGGTTATGTGGAGAAAACATTAATGCCACAACAGTATTTGGATTCGAAGCGACGGAAACGGGTCACCCAATCGAGTTGTTCCAGTTCGATTGGTGATGTGGATGAGAAGGAGATTGACGAACGAGATTTAATCGAACAGAATTTTGATGATAAGGGTGCTACTTCACTGATCGATTGTGAGGATGTTATCGATGAGTTCAGTGATCATCTCGAGTAAGTATTTTTTATTTATTTTAAATTCCGTCCTGGAACCGTTTCATTTTGTTTTATTTATTTTACTTTTTTTTTTTTTTTAGATACGATTTAGTTGGGGTCACCGTTCATACGGGCACCGCTGACGGTGGACATTACTATAGTTTCATAAAGGAACGGAATCAAGTAGCCAGTAATGGGCAACCGGATCGATGGTTTCTATTTAATGATGCTGAAGTAAAAATATTCGATCCGTCACAAATTGGAACGGAATGTTTTGGGGGCGAAATGATTGTATGTATATGTAGTCATGCAGACAATTCTTATTTTTTTTAGATATTTTAAATTACTTGATAAACTAAGCGTTTAATTTATTGATATGAAAGCAATATGGTTCAGTTTCTAAAGATCACAGTACAATTAACTTAGAAGCTGCCAATATTACTGGTTCATGGTGGTTCTATAGAATCATAGAGCTATAGTTCTATAGTTTGCTGGTCTAACTTATTTCGATTAGAAGAGGCTTAGTTTCTCTGTAAAACCCCATATAAACGGTTAATGAGCAGTTTTTTAAAATTTTCAGTTGGCTAGCTTCAAACAATATTTTTTTGGATTGCTTCAGCTACAAAATTATTATTAACCTAACCGTATTGTGCAGTGGAGCTCTTTTATTACTATAAACTAGCCATTTTAATTATATATGTCCTTATTTCCGTTATGAAACCTGTAAATGGCTATTATCATCTGTAAATTATTCCTTACGATCAATGGTTTTAATAGAAATTTTCAATCAATTCAATGAAAATTGCTGACCGCAAGGGGGGACGGTACGCGAACTATTCAGCCCAGCATAGTTCCAATTTATGCGATGATACGATTTCTCCCATGCTCACACTCTCGCAAATACACGGGGCAAAGCTTCGACATAACCGAATGCGTTCCTGGCAGGCCTCGAAGAATACAATTTCGACATCTTTCTTGCGATGGACAGCTCTCTATTAAATGTCCAGCTGTGCCGCACTTCATACAAAGACCTATCCTTTCCTAAAATCCTCTTCGCTAACTCTGTCTCGGAGATTCTTCAAGAACAGCTGCGTCATCAGCTCATCGTTATCAACTTCAATCGGGACATCATATTGATACGCGGCTTCGAGAGTTTCGGCTTGCTCATAACCAGACCGGTCTTTACAAAATCAACCTTCTTGAGCTTCCGCAAGTCGTTCTGGCTTCTGACTTCTATAGCGAGACCTTCCTTCAGTTTACGAACTGAGCGCACACACACATCACTCACATTCTTACTGGCGACCATAACCATTTTCTTGACCTCATCCGAGTCCGCGTTCTCAGTGGTTCCATCGTCATCTACTACAGGGGCCGCTTTACCAATGACAGCGTACGTCGTAGCTGCAGTCGTTTGAATCTTAGTCGGCGTTGGGACGGGAAGGGCGGATACTGCCGGTGCAAGCAACGGAGGTGTCATCTGCTTTGGAATCGTCGTCTCTGGCGTTGTAGCAGCCATATTTATCAGCATGTTTTGCATTCCATCTATCTCGCCTTCCAATCTTTGGTGAGGAGCTCATTATAGAGCAGCAACCTTCGTCACTTTCGAGTCGGCACGCAGTATGTATTCCCTCAGCCCATTCCGTTCTTTTGACATTTGCTGCCTTACGTATGAACTATCGCTTCCCTCCTCATCCTCCTCTTCCTCCATATTTACCGGCTTATCTGGCATTTCACTCGCAGGAGCGACTTCATGAGCTGCACTTTCGCCTTTTTCATCGACACGGCGTTCATTCGGGCACAATATTCAAAACATTGCTCTTCTTCAGGCGATGTTCCAAAAATGAACGTAAATCGCTTGGCCCATCGTCGAATAGTTCCATCTATTTTTCAACTGCATCAGTTGAAAATGTGCTTTTTTGGCAGAAATTCGTCAGTTCAGCGATTGGGTTAAGTATTTCAACAAATTTTCTAACCCAAAAGATAAACTCAACATTGTAGAGGAGTGAAGAAACTTTTGGTTTTGTGCTTATTGCATTTTAATCGATTTCTGTTTCAGCATCACATACAGCTGTGACCGTTTTCATTGCAAACAAATTTTTTACTAACGGTTCGGCTGAGTCGCTTTCACTTGTCCAGCGTGTAGCGCAAGATAGAACTGGCTTATTGCCAGTTAAACGTTTTGCTAAGCCAGTTCTTATGAAGTTTTTTTTGCACAGATTTCACTTGTTTCATAATCTTCGTGTATTTTCAATAAATTTGTAGGTTTGATACTCCGTATCACCCGTATGCAACGACAGCCATCACGTTGCTCCCTTCCTGGGCTTCTCCATTGTCGGTACAACAGTGAATGCCATTGTGGGCTACCGTACCCCGTTGAACCAGAATTGGATCTCTGGTGAAATTTTTCGAAGTCTCTGTAATCAGAGGCAACTAACGGTAGGAACCTGCATCTCCTTATGGCACCGCTAGACCAGCTAGCGTACGTGGGACGCAACTGGTCCCATAGCGATCTGGACCTAGGAGACACCCCCCTACGTATTTCACCGCCCCAACAATCATTAAGAACACTCATTCAGCATTCAATAGATTCAGTCTCCTTTCAAACGGAGCTTTTGCAAACACACCAAGACGTTCATATCTAGCTCTTACATTACACCACTCAGACCTACAATCGCTTAACATTCACTAATTCTCCATTCATTCAGATTTTTCATATCTGGGTAAATCCTACATTCAACTATTAAATGCTACACAGTCTCGCGTGGTCCACCACAGAAACATTCTGGGGTAACACACAAACCACACAAACACACAAACCTTAACAAGTAACCCAAGCATAACCCAAAAAACTAATCGCAGCATTGCATAAAGGTTACATTGTTAAGAAACTCATACATGTCCTTCCATTCACACTATTATCTCATCTACACTTCCAGTCAGCAAATAGCTAATCCCGTTTATATGATTCTGACACTCGCACACTCTTACCTAATAAGACCACATTCGAAACTGGACCAGCCTCCGTAAACGGGATACCCCTTTTTAGCTGGTGGAGACGGTCCTACATACATTCAACTAGGCATGGGCTACTTCTCTGCGCTCCATGCAGCTTTTTCCTAGCATATTCGTACGTAAATATATCATACCACACCACGGAATTATATGCCATGCACGCCGTGAGAAGTCCTTTATAATGGACTCTCACCACATTCGTACGCAGACCCCATTCCATTCTCAACACACGTCTTAAAGAATTAACCACATTCTAAGCTTTTAATCTTATATAATCCAAATGCGGCTTGAAATTCATTCGTTCACTCAAATTTTACACAGATATATCACACAGCTCGAGCTTTTAACAACATACTTTCCGTTTTTCGTTCAGACACCTCAACACCGACATACTCTTCCCACGCGGTTACATACCGCAGTACTGTCTGCACATTCCCTTTCTCTATATCGGCACGACTCAGCTAACCTTACATTCACATCTATTCAGAACAATCAGCAAGTCATTCATCATCATATTCCACATCGACGGACAATTACGGTCATCAATGGACTCTTGCGGTCATCCTTTCGTCACTTCATTCCATTCAACATCATTCACACCTTTTATACATGCACGCATCCGTTCAAAGTAGCTCATCCACAGTTTGATCTCATCACATTCAATCTCTTGTAGTTCTCTGACACTTTTTTCCAACATAAGTTATCAAAAGCATCCTTGAAATCCACAAACACACCCAAGACGTACTTCCTTACAGAATCATTCACAAACCCTTTCACTTGTATCCAGGCATCCTCAGTTAATTTACCTTGAGTGAAACCAAACTGGGAGCCCGATACTTCATCTTGCATTAATTTTTCATTCATACGATTCACCATCATTCTTTCAAGCGGCTTTAAAGACTTCCAACCGACATATCGGTTATACAACGAACTCGACTTAGCAAAATCCCACCGCTGGCTCCGCTACTGTTCTTGATGGTCGTGAATGATAGACCTAAAACGTTTGAATTTGCCAACTGCTTAATGTATGCTGATGAACTGAAGATTTTTGCTTGCATTGTGCCTACTGAAGATTCTGTTCAGCTTCAAGAAGATATCGGATAAATTATCGACTTGGTGCTATCAGAATTTGTTAGATATGAACACTGAATAGTGCAAAGTCATCAGGCTGCATTTGAAGCCACATTTCTTGGTAGCTTTTTTTCATTCCCTTCTGTGTTCCTCTTCCATTGAAGATTGAGATCTAGGATAATCCCCAGATATTTTGGGAATTCAGAGGAGTTCGATTTTTGCAGGATTTACTCATTTTTGTCTGCCCAGTTAGTCAGTTCTTTTATCACCGATTCCAATAGCTCACTGATTGCCGGGAGTACTTTTCTCGGCATTATAATGACCACAACGTCAGCTTAACAGAAATTAACTCTTTTTTCAGTGAATTCTGTAAGAATGGAGCCCAAACGTAAGACTCACAGCTGGGCTGATTGAATTCGCCTTGAAACCGTTATTCTTGCAGATACTACACCTGATAAACCTAGACTCAACCTCCTGTTGTGAAGCATTTGACCGATCCACTTTATAAGGAATCTCCTGAATAGAGTTAACTTCCAAATTGTTTAATATCGGGGGTAGGCTGCCAAAGTATATTCTTTTCATTAAATCGTTAGCGTATCTAGTAATTTGATGTAAAATTTTTAATTTTATAATATTTAATAATTTTACATCCTCTTCATCTGTAACCAACAGAGCAAAACCTACGATTCGGTAACGGAGAAATATTTAGATTTTAGTTTTGAAAAAACCCATTCGGCCTACATGTTATTCTATGAACGACGTGCCACCCAAATCGATTCAGTATCCGGTGAAATAGTTGCCGTTAAACAGCAACCGGAACAACCAAGTTGTTCACGTACCATATCACCAACGACCGTTCACCAATCACACGAATCGATAGCAGAACCGATCGTATCCAATCAAATTCCAATTGGTCTATCGAAAAATAATCCACCGGATAAATTGTTGGATAATCGACAGGAAAAATGTGATATAGAAGTTAAGATAGATTGTAAGGAGTTGAAATTGGTTGAATCACCGGAATCCGAATTAGATTTGTCACTACCGAAATCGGTTATGAATCTCACGGGTGACGCACCCGGACAAATTGTATCATTTGCTGGATCACATACAACGAAATCGGTGAAGAAGCTATTAAGCAAGGAGCTGGAGGATTGGATTTGGCAGGATAATCGTCATTTCTTACAAGATCGAAACATTTTCGAGCATACATATTTTAGTTTTATGTGGCAAATATGCGGTAATATACCGCAAACATTGCTGATGCATGCTGATATGACTTGCGTTGCAGCTCAACTATCTGTATCGTTTTTTATTGAAACATTTATCCATGCTAAGGAAAAGGTGGGTAGAATTTGATCGGTTTTATTAATCTGAGGGCTGAAGATTCTTTTTTTTAGCCAACAATGGTTTTATGGGTTGAACTGTTAACAAAACAATTCAACGCTAGCCAGGAAGCTTGTGAATGGTTTCTATCCCACATGTCGATCGAACCATGGTGGCCCGTACAAGTTTTAATTCAATGTCCGAATCAAATGGTACGGCAAATGTTTCAACGTATCGTTATACATGTCATCCAACGATTGCGATCCACTCACTATCAATCCTATTTACAATGTGAACCGGATGATGATGCGGAAACCATTGGGAATGGATCGTGTGTGACGCGATTCATCAAATCGTTAATTATTTTGATGGAGCATGGAGCTAAGGCTCACTTACGACATTTATCCGAATTTTTCGGTTTGATGTATGAATTTTCTAGGATGGGTGATGAGGAAACGTTGTTTCTCTTAAAGATCAATGTGATCCGAAGTGTTGCTGATTTTTATTTGGGAAATAAGACTCAGGATTGTGTAAGTATATATCGTATCTACTCGTATTTGATTTAAATTCGAACGATTCATTTATTTTCCAGTTGGATACCAGTTCGGATAACGATGATAATTCATCAGACGAAGCTTCTCTATCTGTTGAAAAGGCTCGTCCAGCTTCATTAGATAAAATGATTGCATTAGTTGCATCGTTAGTTGAACGATCTCGTGGTGCTGATTTACGATTACATTTATCGTCTAGAGATTATAATGCTATCGCTGGCGGAAAAGTGAGATTCACCGCTCATCATTTCATTTCGATTTCATTAATCTCTGTCTATCCTCTGTTTAGGGTTTCCCATTTCTCTATCAACAAATCAAGGATAATATAAATCCGAATCAAACGCGTCACCTTATCCATGCCCTGTGCCGTTTCGATGAGCGGCTAGCAAATCAAATAATAGCGATGCTATTCACATCGGTTACCAAACATACGGAATTGTGTGGTCCATTCTTTAAGTTGCTAACACTGTTAACGGAATCGTCTGCCGGTCCATCTGGACTCCCATGCTTTTCACAATTGGTACTGCAACGGGTATGGAGTGCAGCCGAATACTGTCCCCAATCGGCATTAGAATGGTTGGCTCTGCAAGCGCCACGTAATAAAATCGCGCATGCCTGGATTTTACAGTCAGCTGAAAGTTGGGTGGAGAATTTTCTTTTAGCTCACAATAACACGAGGGTCCGAAATGGTAACACGGTTCTTCTCCATTCATATTAATCGTTATTTAATTTATTTCGTTGATGATTTATAGCTGCCGCCTATCTCTTAGTATCATTGGTGCCATCGCAAACATTTCGAGCCAACTATCGAAATGCATCGATGAAGCTACCATTACATGCACCACAACGGGAATTGTCTGGTGATGCCCAGATCATTTTACATACGATTTTAAATCTCCTGTTAAGGTTGTTAAGAGCGGCTCGAACCTATACCGATATAACCGTACATGGTACCGCAAAGTTAACGGCGTTTTTTAGTCTGTTAAGCTACTGCATGATTTCGAAGCAAGAGAAAATGATGGTAAAATTGGATTTAGATGTGTGATTTTGTGAATTTTTGAATTTTTTAAATTTTAGTTGAATCCATTCATTCGAAATTTATGGGAATTATTTCATCCACGGCTGTCTGAACCGAGTGTACCGACACATCATAATAAACAGGCGTTATTAGCTTTTTGGCATCATGCGACCAGTGATTGTGTTGAAAATGCACAATTGGTTGCTAACTGTACGGAGATTACCCGAAATATTGCCTTTAATTATATACTGTAAGCGAACCCGAATTAATTATCGGTTCGAAAATCTTAAATTCTTTTTTTCCCAGTGCCGATCATGAAGATTCGGAAATTGTTGCATACAATCGAGCTATGTTACCCGCTTACTATGGTCTGTTACGTCTCTGTTGCCAACAATCCCGTACGCTAACCCGACAATTGGCTGCCCATCAAAATCTTCAGTGGGCATTCAAAAACATTACACCGCATCCCACCCAATACACATTAGCCGTCGATGAACTATTCCGATTGATGACGCTATTCGCTGCCCGACAATCGGACGCCACGGAACAGGAGCAACGGGAAATTGCAACGTTTCGTCGTACAACAATGTCCGCTTACCTATCGGGATTAGATGCTCGGGTATCGTGGGGTACATTAATAGCTGCGTTACGGATTCTAATCGATAACGATGATGATCGGTTATTTGTTGTGTATAACGGTGGCGTTGCAATGTGTTTTGAGGCGTTGCATACGCTTCATTCAATGTATCATGAAGCGACGGCTTGTCATGTTTCCGGTGATATACTGGAATTGCTAGCGGAGTTACGGTTATTGATAAATACGTTACGGGTTAGTGGTCGGGAACAAAAGAAACGGCCACCGAATGGGACGTTAAAAGGTTTATCAGAAGCTGCACGTCGACTTGCCACCCTTCTAAACACATTCAATCCCCCCGAAATGCGAAATTCAGCTTTGGACATTTTAAAGGAATTCATTCGTAATGCTAACATTGAAGTAACAAATGTTTTGATGCCATTACTGACGAACGCTCACATCCAATCGCAAACAAATCCAACACCAGTCGGACCGTTGGGCCCGTACTTTCCAAGACGTGGTGCCGCAAATCCATGGCACGCAACGTCTAAAGGACATCTACGGCCACCGCGTCCCATGGTTCAAATGACCATACCACATTCACAGTTGATACAGCGAGACATTGATCCGGATTATGATCGGGCTTTGGATGCATTCTATCGACCGTATCATGATTTCTTGGACGTTATGTTACGGATGGCCGTCAATACAACCCAATTGAATGAGTCGCTAGTGAATTTAAGCTGCTTAGCGGGGATTGAAGGGGCCGCATTACATTTTAATTTATTTCCGAAATTTTGGGTGGGCATTTTTAACAATAAAAGCACAAATAAGTGAGTTTCTGGAATCCGATGGGGTGTAAAGATCTTCAAATTATTTATTAAACTTTATTTAAACATTACCTTCCAGATACGTTGAACTGCTTGTGAACAACACCTATTTAGTTGATTACGTTGATACGGTATTAAGAGATGAACGGATATCATTGAACGATCCAATTATTCTTAGGTTTATGGAGTTATATTTACCGAAGGTACGGAGATTATCCGATTTAAGATGTTCTCGTTGAATCCATGTTTTTAAATCTTTGTAGACTGCTTCGAAAATTCATGTTGGTCGTCTGCTAGAGTCGATATGTAAATTAATATCAACCAAAGAGAACTATCAGGATTTGTGTGGTGATCTGTTGACAATAAATGTGATATGTGAATCGTGTACCGTACCGGATAATGTTAAGAAACAGTTGCAAGTGTGTATTAAAGCAATTTATGTTCGATTTAAGGAGGAATTTCTACAAGCAGGTATTTGGACTATCGATAATAAACAATTCTACATGAATAATAAATCCTTTCACCCCATAGAAGAATCTCCGCCAAAGCGACGTAAATTAAGCGATACATCGGAGAAAGATATAACGGAAACGGTTGAACCGTCAACCTCAAATCAACCAATCGATCAATCGATCGAAAAATTAGATTTAACTAAAAGTAAATCGATTGTAGCAACCACATCCGTCCAACCATCGTCAACGGATGTTGCGATAGCTCTGACAAAGACGACAACACAGCCAACACCAGCATGTGAGAGTAGTGATCCGTCAGCAAAGAAATCACCAACCCCAATGGATGATAGTAACGGTTCGGTTAGTGGGAAACCATCATCGACAACCGCGCATGTAGATTTAGGAACGGAAAAGAAAGTCGATTCGGATGATATGGTTAAGGAACGTCAAACCGAACAGAAATATTTGAAAATCATCGAAAGTACCGTACAATCGATTGTGAAAAATTTGAATTTTGAACAGTTGATGTTGCATCACAAGAACCATCCACCGGAAGTGGAAGCACAGTGATTAGAATTAGACGGGAAATGGTAATCCAATCGGAAATGGGATAAGAATGGCGAAATAGCGGGAGGTTCAGCTTGTTGGTTCGGGGTAGGGGAGAGATAAGAGAGAATTTTTTTTAAAACAGAAAATCAATGTTTTTAATTAATTGCATTTAATTTAAGTTAGAATTTAACAACTTTTTTCAATTAATTAAAAATCATTTTAATAAAGATTCATTCTATTAATTAGAAACGTTTTTTTTCGGTCTCGTGAACAAAATTTTGTTTTAAAAATATAAAATAAAATGTATTTTTTTTTAATTAAATAGTAAATTTTAACATTAAGAAATTTATAATTTATTATAATTGTATTTATTTATCGTTTATTAAATTTTAAAGTTAATTATTCTTTTATATTTTTTTTCTCT
>JANTOP010007840.1:0-16172 GCA_027564815.1 Symmerus nobilis
ATATTACGTTTTTATCGTCTCCTGAAAAGTTTGCAATTTGGTTGATTCAGCTGTTTGTATATAGGGCCGCGATATCCAAAAATTATCGCAATCGAAGGCGAACACCGGAGGGACCTTCCTTGTGAGTAAAAAGGCCGAAAATATATTTGTAAAGCCAATATATGGGACTTGATTTATACAGAGCGCTGCGTTATACTTCAGCGCGAAAATAGATCTATTTTCTATTTTACCTGCGATATGTTGACAGGTGCATAATTTTGACGTAAACTAGTTTAAAACAGGAATTATTTGACTTATGGGGCTATTCAGTAAATCTGTTATGCTAGGGTTTTGTTATAGGTCTGATAGAACATTCACTTAATTTGTAACATAATTTTATGACAAAATTTGTCGAAAATTGTATTCAATAAATCGACTGTGTTACTTTTACTGAGAAGTTTCGTATTAAATCGACATTCATGCTTGCTGAGGTTTTTAATTGATTGTATTGTATTTTAAAATAATTTGTCAAATAATGGATGAAGAAAACAAATATTAGAGAATAATAAAAAGATAATAGTTATTCATATTACATACTGCCACTGAACCATGCCGTTTCGAGACTGCTAAGAAAGCATCAATAATGAAATATTATGCCGTATCTTGTCGAGAGAGAATTGTTCAGCAGTTCAAGTTATAAATGTTTGACATGAATAAGTTATTCATGTAACTGTTAATGCCAAATTCTACTGCCGTAAGTAGGCACATACGTCACAGTAAGAACGAGATGATACTTTTTTGGTTTGTTAGGCCGTCTCCATATATAATACCTTCATTAATAAAATATATGAATATTTCAAGATTTAAGATTTTGCCCATGGGACTATGTTTATGAAACTAATACTAGAAACATTTCTTGCATTGAAACTACATAATTCTCGCACTTAGAACGAAACCTCCTTTTTGTATGAGTTTCTAACTTCAAGTTACACGGTTTCAAGTTACGCGGAACGAAATGTAATAGATTGTACTAATCCTGAGTCTCGACTTGTGCGATTTCGACTTATGCGGAACTAATTAACCGGCGTATCGCGAGGTACAATTGTATTTAAAAAACTGATAGACCCTTAGTATGATGCTGTGTGTAGCTCATTTATCGGTAGCTCGTTATAGTTTATACGATTCTCAAAAAGGCTTAAAATCTCAAGCAACTTATGAGTAATTTTTTCTTCAAAGCACACCAAACAGTCGCGGCCGGCCCACAATATTTTATTAATCCATAGTTGTAAACAGTTATTTATTTTATTCAAAAAACAGTTCTAACAAATCTGCATTGGCTAATTGATCTCCCTCTAACCGTTGAACTTCTTTCCAACGGATTAAAGTGGGAATTACACTTAAATGAATTTCTTTGTCCATTCTGAATGAATTGTTCATATTTTTCCAACTGAAAAGATAAAAAATAATTTTACAATTATGATTATAAATCATGAAGACATTTGAAATACAATTCTCTATCACCAACATCAACTATAACAAAGTGTTGATTATCTGCGTATTTCGTTATGGATTGTTTTATATAAGGGTCAGCTAGAATTGAAAAATAAAAAACAGACAAAATGTAGTTTAACTGTTCTTAAAATGCCAGAAAGAAAAGATAGAACAGTTGAAAATGTTAAACAGTAAGTTGCTATTTCTTTCTTTTAAAGCGGCGAGGTTTCCACGAAAAATTATACCTAATTAGATTTTAATTACCAATTATTATAAATAATATATTTTATTGACAAAAATCTTTCGTTTACCAAAAAAAACACTTCAAAATTTTCGACTAATCGGCGAATTGGTTTTCGAGAAATCGTAATCACCGCAACGGCACTTAACAAAATATACGATTCCGAGATAAACACGTTTAAAGTTTATCTTTCATTGTTTTTTCATAATTAAAGTATATACCTACTTTGAGAATATGAAATAAAATTATTTGCGATTTTTGGACCCAACAGAACGTATACCCCTTAAAACCCCTTAAAACAAACAAAAAGTGAGAAAGAAAAAATACCAATGTTACAATCCGGGCACCAGCTTAGTCCATCAGATGTTTTACTACCGGTAAAGTAAACATTGATTGGAATATCTCCTTCTAGGTTAGCCATAAATTGTTTAAATTCTTCATATCCTGAAACAGCATGTTGTGGCATCTAAAAGCAATAAATTTGCAAATTTAATGATTCGTATTAGTTAAATACAGGAAATAATTTATCGCAAACATCCTAGTTTATTAGTTAGTTAGCAAATTTATTAGTTAGTGAATGAAACGACATTTGATTGTATTTTATTTCGTAGTTGTCACAGGCTTACACACAGGCGCGGCTTAATATGGGAAAGCCCTACGAAATTAAATGGAATTATATTGTTGTCAGTTGTTAATTTTGATAGAAATGCGCTATAAGATCCAAGAATGATTATGTTAGTGTCTAAGTGTAAAACATCTTTTATAATAATTGTTATCACAAATTTAATGATTTCAAAAGCATAACATCTCCCAAACCCATAATCAAATTCACTGTTTATGTACCATGAGTTTGGAGAACAAATTCCATTCTCATGGACTGAACATGTTGATACAGATGTAGATTTTGTAACATCCGCTAAGATGCATTCTCATGCAATCTAAATTATATTTGATTATCGGATGCAGCCGTTGGTATCATCAAAATGCCAATCCCATGGCTTGAAATGATATCAAAGGAATGCATAAGCAAATTTCATGGGAGATCTTTGTTTTTGAAATGATTGAATTTTCACACGCCTTCTGCGTAGTGAATTATTATAGTATATAAGACCTGTAAATTGTACATAAATTATTCAGTAATAAACGATCAAGAAAAATACAACTGTTTTATTGGAACTAGACCGTCTGTGATAAAATAATTCTGGAGATATAAACAGATTATACTAGTATGAATTGTTTATATATGTGAAATTGACCCGTTGTTTTATTGCAAAATTATGTTCAGCGATGAGCTCATTTCTGGTTGAAATACCACGTCAACAAGCAAAATTGTCGCATTTGGAGGGAGACTAATCCACAACAGACCCTACAGAATCCATTACATCCAGAAAAGTACCGTATAGTCGCTGCACCATTATCAACGATTTTTGTTGAAAATATGGATGACATTGATCGGGACAATGAAAATAATGAAAATTTTTTCTTATTGGAATCAAAATTTGGCGATAAGTTGATTTCGAGAAATGAACCTATCAATTGGCCGCCAAGGTCGTGCGATTTAATAAACACCCTTTAGAAATGTCTCGCCTATGGTTATCCTTAGTTTGTTACCCATATGAGAACTATCACTAGGTACTTTTATCACCACCGCTCGGTAGGTTGCAAACATTGAAATACAAAGAGAATAAAAACATTACATTCGATATAATTAGGATTTTTATGTAGTGTACTTAGTTACTTCTCCCTCTAATGTGTTACGAAATGCATGTAAATTTTAGCCATCATACAAAATTGGTCTAATTCGGACCTAAAATCAATCTCCACCACTAGCAACAAACGAACAGCAACATTTGAAAAAGAAAAACTACTTGCCTCGCTGATAATAAATATTTGACATTTGAATTGATTTGAAGTTGAGGTTTGATAATTTAAGAGGAGTTTCTTGAAGTAGAGACACAGAATTAGACTAGTTTCTCCACCAGAATGGGCGGTCGTCTATTAACAGATCGTAATGTTAGTACCAATAGTATTAAACAATTTCGTCGCACATTAGAGGGAAAAATACAGTATTTTTATGTTACATTCAGAATAATTTCCCCTTTCTATATGAAAAAATGGATTGTAACTCTTTCCGGTTATCTGATTGGTTGAAAATTGTCCCTACCAATCCCCGAATATCGCGCAGTCAAAATTACAATCTCCTGAATTTTTATTTTGGTCATACCGAAATCTAAATTGTACGCAAATGAAAATGTCAATTTCTGTCAATTGTAAAATTATAAAATGATAGGAAACGATCGTATTTTTTTTCACAGCGAGAAACGAGCTATTAAGGAATAAGAAAAGAAACTGACGAATATGCAAAATTAATCGAACGTAGGCAAAGGCATGATTCTTTTCGAGATATGATGTATGACATGCCACTTATCTCTAATCTGCTGTAAATGGAAAAAGGAACACTGCCAGCCGCAGATTTCAAAATATTTTAGTGCCTCTAATTTGCGTTTACAACTACATAATTTTTCAATACAAAAAAAAAACAAATCAAACAAAACAAGATTAGATAAACTTACTTTTTACGATAAATCCCAAGGTGTCTCACAGAAAATTGTTACAAATTAAATTTTCAGTATTTTTAATATTGCATACAGACAATCTAAATTATATTTCTTCAGCATAATACAAATTATTAATTGGAGTGTGCAAAGTCGGCACCTTAAACTTTAATAAATCATGGACCTAAGTACGACTTCGTTTTTTTATTTCATCAGCGGCATCCCGCGCAGCACAGCAATCAGCTGTGCAAAAGACGTAAGCCTATGACGTTTTAGATCAGTGATGGCGAACCGCCCAAGATGTTTAAATGATCCATGCTTTGATTTTTATGAATTAATTGTTTTTACGAAATGGGTATATTGCAGTACGTGCGGGAAATTTACCCATTTCACATGCCCAAGCCACTTGGAAAAAAAAACTAACGCCGAGATAAGAGACCAGGGCAGGAGTATGATCAAGTCATATCGACTCGACTCGATAAAGTCGATACGACGTCATCATACTCCCAGCCCAGGCCTGATATTTTGGTAAGTCGAGTCGCAAGAAATTCATACATATTTTTACTGGCCGGATGGAATTTGTATACATTTTTCTGTCGAGTCGCATCGACTCGACTTAGGAAAATCCTACAGCAGTACTATGTTTACAATTGTGATCTTTGTTCGAAACGATTGAAATCTTCGAAATAAGCCACGAGAGTTGCATTTCATTATCATCTTTTATCATTACTCTTCGAGGGAGCATGGGCGCTTCCATATGGAAGTTTCAGTGACTTATTTCGATTATTAACGAGGCTAGGTAGTGTCGATCTTACGCTAAATCGTATTGGTTGTGTCTTTATTTTGATCATTTTATCCATTGCTGTTGACCAATTACATATTAATAGCAATGGATGCGTATTGTTTTTGATGATACCCCCAATACACAAGGAGTCTCCGTATAAGAATACTTATATTCTTATACAGGGGACAACCAGCTTTACGTCACCATCCGATATGGCGCGGTTACAATTTGATCATTGTGACAATTACAAATTATTGAAATATTTTGTGGCGACACCTGGCTTCGAACCTGTAACCTCCCTCTTCAAAAGGGGGTACACTATCCATTTCGCCAATGAAGAAGTTTCTACTGCTTACAGAATCATTTGCGCAATATAATTTACTTAAAGCTGCATTTACACAATCGGAAATATAATTTATGTAATAAAAAAGTATTAACAAAAACCAATAACTTTATTTTTTATGTGGAAATTTATCGAATCAAGGTGGGAGGAAATTAAGGGGGGCGATACATGTAAAAAAAATAAATCTAGTTTTTATATAATTTTCTTTCGAAGGAAAACGAGTACTACGAACGCACCGAAGGACTTTTGTATGGCCTTGGAATCCCTGAATAGTTGATAAGTCGCTGAAATTATAGATTTGCTGTGTGTCAAAACTTTAAACGCGTTTCTCTCAAAACTACTTTTTTAAATTTACGGGCAAGATAACTCAAAAAGTTCTTAACCGATTCTTATGAAATTTGGCACACGTCTTAGCTTCTATTGAACCTCAAAAATGCCGAAAAAATTTTCAAAAATGTTTATCTGAACGAACACCTTTTAAGTGCTTCGAAAGGCCTTGATTAAAATTGATTGAAGGTAAAAAGAGACCGACCACCTAATATTTGGTGGAGTAAATATAGTAAGCTGTTGAATTTCTTGTTGAAATGTTGAACAAATCTAGTTGATATTTCTGCATAAAATCAATGGGATATACAGTTGGGTATTATTTAATGCAATTTTCCCCTCCTTCACTAATTGAATCTCCGCTACCGCTACTGAGCGCTTTATGTCGCGCTCCATTCAACGTACAGGTTCTACTAAACGCACTTTTACTACTCGGATGTATGATAATTAACCTATATATTATATAAAGTGCAAATGTTAAGAATAAACAATAAGTCTTAACAAAAAAAAATATTGAAACGGTAGTTTAAAAACTCTATATTAAATATTAGGAATGGATCCAATATTATAAATTGCATTAGATGACTGTATCGTACTTTCAAATAGATGGAAAAAATGGCGACCGCTCAGTACACATGTTGAGAGGACGCAAACCGCTATTTGGCGTTCAGCGGAAAATCTACAACAGTTGTTAGCGCTCAGTGAGCGAAATTCTCCACTGAACGCAACCAATTAAACTCGCGTCCATATTGCAAATATACTTCAATTGCTCTCAGTAGAGGGATTACGATAAATTTACCTCACCAGTCACCACTAGAAAGTCACTCGCATTCATCAGGTATTACGATAAGTGTGAATAACGGATGTGCATCACTATTAAATGTTAAATAACCTCACATTGCAAATTAGGCGTGAGTAAGATTGTATTTATCGGTTTATAATAAATAAATATCAATTTATGTAATAAATAATTATAAAGATTATGAATAATTATATAACACAGATTTTGCATTTAATTATGCATTTCAGGATTTTATTTATCAAGTATCATGTTTTATTAATTACTGTATTTAATACAAATTATTAAATTAATTAGTTAATATAAATTATTAAATTACCGTAAATAATATTTATTAATGGAATTTATTATTTATAAGTACGAGTATAGAGTTTATTTGTTTGTTTGTTAAGAAATTAATCGATTTGTATACGAATAAAATTCAAATATAATATTATGATAAAATATAGAATTCAATAAGAAAAATAGTTGGTTGAAAGTCACAAGTACTGACAAGGAGATTCCGTCTAACAAAAATATCATAATCCAACTATACATTGAGTGGTGAGTTCAAATGGTGATTGAAACAGCGACTCACTTTACTCGCCAATTATCGTATTGTGGGTGCAGTTTGAGTCAGTAAAAACGAAAATGTTATCTGATTCAGCCATTTTGACGCTCCAATTCGAAGTGTAGGAGCAATGGTCTAATTTTCTTGTGAATGTCATGTTTTGTGGAACGTTAACGCGACGTTTTTGTTTTGTAATGCGAAACATACTTTATTGTGCTCAGCCTTTTGTCACGCAATATAATGTTATTATTGTTATTCGACCACGTATATATTTCATGTTTGATATTATTATCTATTTCTATTTAAAAGAAATAGATGAGTACAAAATTTATTAACGGGAAAACGTCAATATTGAATTTCGTATTAAATTTGCTAGTTTATTTTAATAACCGAAAATGAAAGTTGTCGGGATGTCAGCGCTTACCATTGGGATGACTGCAGTGGTTATTGGAAACGCTTTTTACAGAAAAAAGCAATTTTATCCTTCAGTTGTATATATAACAAAATCAAATCCTTGTATGGCAGTAAGTACATAGCGAAGTATAATTTGTTTCTTTCGGGAACACAAATGGGCTGTTTCCAATGGTTTGATATCACCAGATTTGAGAAATTTACCTTTATTTAAGTAAGTTCATTTACGGTCATCGTTCCATTCCAGTGCCAATTCCTAGTCAGTCAATTAATGGTAGCTAATTTAATGAAATTTTCACCTATATGAGAATTACAAATAACGGCGCGTCATTTGGGATCTTCACCGAATCAACCCATCGATTTCATAAAAGACACGATTATTCGCGGGGTTAAGGCCGGTTGTCGAATGGATGAGAAGGTGTACGACTTAGCAGTCGTCCGTATGCGGACGGCTAGGTGTGACTATTCCTTTTACATGGGAAAAGGCGTACAAGACGTCCATTGCATATGACTTAAGTCGTACAATTCCCACCTACTATGAAGCCTATACTATGCCTGATCTGTTACCGATAGAAACTTTATCGGCTCTTAAGCCTTGACTACACCAAAGAAACATTGTTCCGAAACAGTTCAGAAACATTGTTCAAAACAGTTCAAAAACAATGTATTGGATCCACATTGCGCGGTTGTCCAGATTATAAATAAATTTATTGTTCTATCTAAATTATTCTTTCGATTCGAATTTATTTATTTATACATGCATATTTCAATTAAACGTACCAGACAATAACAGCACACAGCTTATTACTTTAGTCAATTTTATTTTTATTAATTTATTCCCAAAAAATACAAATACTAATTGACAGTAGTAGAAAGGTTGGTAAAGTATTTTTGTCCAAAGCATAATCGGAGAATGTTCTATTAAAGATGCCGAAAAAGGCAGAAAAGCAAATAGAATTAATTTAGTTTTAAAAGAAATTGCTTATTTATGGATCTACTGATAGTGGGGCGGCTTAGTAAAGAGATTGTGCGCTTTGTGATACAAGCATACAATTTTTATCTTTGTTGGCCCATTATATGAAAATGATTTTAATATATTGGGGCACTTTATATTGCGCATGCGTGAGATTCGGGAGATATTTTAAATTCTGTATATTAGACCAGTGAAATTAGTTCAAGAACGGCGTTTCTATGAAATAAGTGGCGGAAAGCTGAATTTTTGAAGAAACGTTGTTGTGGTTCTAAGATCTGAGAGTTCGCCATCGATTCGAACTCCGCTAACAATTCTACGCGGGGTCAAATATCACGAAACGTTTTCGCTCGCGGTTTTCTTGAATATCTTGTTAGCCGTTACTTTTACGGGAAAAGTATAAGAGATCAAATTGGTAACTCTCAAAATTACCTACAAGAAACATTTTTTCCGTGCAATTAACGGTTAACAAGATATTCACGATAAAGCGTTGTTTCACCGCGGCCCGCCAGAAAAATGGTTAACATAATGGTATGTATCTTGTTAACCGTTAATTGCACAGAAAAATGTTTCCTGTAGGTAATTAAGAGAGTTGCCAATTTAATCTCTTATAGTTTTTTCGTAAATGCAACGGCTAACAAGATATTCGCGAAAAACGCGAGCGAGAACGTTTTTTGTGAATTTTGACGCCGCGTAAAATTGTTAGCGGAGTTCGGATCGATGGGGCACTTTCATATCTTATTTAACAACAACCACAACAACAACGTTTCTTCAAAAATTCAGCTTTCCGCCACTTATTTCATAGAAACGCCGTTCTTGAACTAATTGCACTGAATCTCACACATGCGCAATATAAAATGCCCCAATATCTTAAAATCATTTTCATATAATAGGCTAACAATGATAAGAATTTTGTGCTTGTATCACAAAGTGCACAATTCTATATTACATCTCTACTATTCCATTTTATATGGGATACAAGAAACTCAAAATTTTTGTTTCGGAGCTGTTTCGAATATTCTTGAACATGTACCTGAAACATTTTTGAACATATTTCTGATGATTTGTATCTGTATGTGGACTTACCTATAAAATTACCAATATCGAGAAACATGCCAATGAATTTAATTAAGATGTCTTAATTAAGAAACCTTTTATATGTTGGCATACTATTTGTCTAACTTCAGATCAGTTCGGGTAGGGGTTCAGCGCTGTACGCTAAGAACCCCTGGCTTCTACACTATGGTCCGTTGTACATGCCCAGTCATCATTTCTGATTTTACACGGTTACTGTGGAGTTTGTTTTCATCCTAGCTAAAATTGCTAGAATCATTGTAACCTTAAGTTCGCGTGCTTCCTGACAGTTAATGAACCATAAACCAGTAACTCTATGCCTTATATTGGATAAATTGCCCTACGTATTTCAGAGTCTGCCAGCTTAATTTTGAAAAGATGAGCATTCAAAAGATTATGTCCTGTAATCGTGCCAATGGCCGGGCCGATTCTGTGTCTATCAAGCAAGAGGAGGGAGTCCGCAGTAACCTTACACAGCCGGGGTAAGAACTTTTTAATTTGCTTACACGATCTCAGACTCCCATCTGCATAAATGTTCATGTTCTGAAGCTAGTTTTAAAGTTAGGTTGAGCTTAGAAGTGCTAATACCACATGCAGGTTCTGGTCCAAAAATGAGTTATTGGCCCCCCTGACAGCAAGTTCGTTTGCGGACTCATTGCCTAACACCCCGCAGTGATAAGGTACCCATAAAATTTGTAGAAAGTTAATGATCCCAGTTTGTTTAGATATATATTGGCTTCAAGAACCAGCCTAGATTTAAAGCTCATGGAATCTTCGGATAGATATCTGGAGAACCAACCCAATCCTCTCGGTTCGGAATTAGGGTAGAGAATTTTTTTATGAAGTTAAAAGTTGGGGTGATTTCATCAGTGGTCATTCCAAACATAGGGTACAATTTGAATATGTCCATACCAATAGAGAAATGTCCGGAATTATGGGGATGTTTGTTCCAGCTAGACTATTAGTCTAACAAAGTGCAATAAGTATGAAGATGCAATAATATGAATTTTGATCTTTGGGCTCACTTTGATAATTGAATCAAATTTATATGTAATTTACTTTTGTACTTTATTTACAATAATAATCGAGTAGAATTGAATAAGCTATAATCATGGAAATAACGCTATAATATTTATAAGAAATTTACTTTCTAACCTATTGTGACATCCTTTGTGTAAGTAATCCTTCACGTAAAACCGATTTTCACAGAAATTTTTTTTCTCATTATAGGTTATTTATATGCAATCATTTATATTCGTACTTATGTTCGGTAAATTAATGAGAAAGGTTAGTATTATATAAAAGTTCGTTCCATATATTCGTTCGTTCGTTTTGCAACTATTATAATGGAAATCTTTTAACTAACATTTTCAAGGTATTCCTAGGAACATTACGACCTGCAGAATTTGAACATTTCATGGAAAGATTTTGGTATGCATTGACAGAGACTTGTTTAGCATTTACTGTTTTTCGGGATGATTTTAATCCGAAGTTTGTTGCATTATTCACAATACTGCTATTTCTCAAGTCATTTCACTGGTTAGCTGAGGATCGTGTTGATTATGTAATTTACAATATTATTTACATTATTATTCCTTCCTTCTTTTCGGTTTAATTAAATGACACCTCCTATTTCTTAACAGATGGAGAGAAGTCCTGTTATTGGATGGATATTTCATGTTCGCGTAACAGCACTCTTATCTGTATTAACATTCTTGGACTATAAAATGATAATGCATGCATATCAATTAACCATTAATAAAGGACCAACTGTTCAACTTGTTTTTGGATTCGAATATGCAATATTAATAACTATGGTCGCAAATATTATGATTAAGTACATGTGGCATGTGGCTGAAATGAGATCAGATAATCCTGAAAATAAGGCTGTGTGTTTACTTTACACTGAAGTAGTTATTGGACTAATAAGAGTTATTTTGTACATTTTATTCGTTGTAATAATGGTGCGTATTTACACATTACCGCTATTTGCATTCCGACCGATGTATTATACTTTAAGGTAATTTTTTCATTTGTACTCATATTTATTATTTTCTTAATCTTAAGCTCAGACCTGACCTAAATCCTAACTAATTTAATGCCCTATTAAACCATTAAAGGCCTAACTGCATTTTTCACTATCTTGAGATATTACCACTTAGGGTCCCGTCACACTAACAGAATCTTAATCAATCAGAATCAATCCAAATCAAGTTGAATTTGATTAGTTTTTGGTCTTGGTGTATGTGTGTAATTTGTTGCCCATGCTCAAGTCGCACTCTCTTGGCATTGCTTTCAGCCTAAGTAATCAATTTCTTTGTTCACAGCACCAATACGACCTATTCTTCGAACATTTCTTTGATCAAGGATGAATGCCTACTCGAGGATCATCATCGTCTTTACCATCACTCCTCGAGGGAGTATAGGCGCTTTCGTATGGAAGTTTTGGTGACTTAGTCGAAAGATATTATAAGATTCGGCGTAATAATCGATAACGAGGCTAGGTAGTCTCTCTAGCGCTCAATCGTATTATTTGTTATTTCTGTTCTGTTTTGCTGTTGACCAATGACATATTTATAGCAATGGATGTGTATTGTTTTGTGATGATATCCCCAATACACAAGGAGTCTCTGTATAAGAATTCTATTCTTATACAGGGGTCCGCCAATTTTATGTCACCATCCGATATGACGCGGTTTCAAATTCGATCATTGCGATGATCACAAATTATTGAGATAATAATTTATGATGACACCTGGTTTCGAACCTGCAACCTCCCTCTTCAAAAGCGGGTGCACTACCCTTTCCACGATGATGACGTCTCCTGCTAGAGGATAGGAACCTTTTTCTCTTTCGGACACATGTAAGATGAAAAGTCTTTGTATTTGCAAAAAGCTATGTTGAAATCCTTCCTTTATGTCTTTTTTGGTGGTTTTACTGCTTCTGTTATATATTTTCAAAGATTTATACTTAGCCTGATAATCATTGATCACTTGTGTAATCCTGGAATATGACACCGTTGGAATAGTCCCGATTTGAGTTTATATCAACAGTTCGGTGATCGTGTAAACTACACCTAATGACGTCCTCCTTTGTAGGGAGCTGATTCCCTTCAATTCCCTTCCTTCGAACCATCAAAAAAGAGACAGACAAGCGCAGTGCGCAAGGAAAACATATTTACAGACATTGTAAGTAATGTATTAGTAGAGTGTGTT
Source organism: Symmerus nobilis (assembly GCA_027564815.1). Taxonomy (NCBI): domain Eukaryota; kingdom Metazoa; phylum Arthropoda; class Insecta; order Diptera; family Mycetophilidae; genus Symmerus; species Symmerus nobilis. The sequence continues at coordinate 12,737 of JANTOP010007840.1, forward strand.
TCGTGATAAAACTTAGGCCGCTGGCACAACCAGGTCACTATATATAACATGGCCGAGGAGCCGAATGCCTACTGCACAAATCAAGTTTTACAGTACAGTTATACAACAATCATTCCCTATAATTAGGCCATGCACTCAAGCTTCTATTCCACGCATATATAATTTGCAAGTATTAATGAGCAATCTTTAAAAGTTTCTAATATTTTTATATTCTAATTTTTTATGATTTCTCATATTTGCCGAAAAAAATGTTGTTGGACAACTTCAAATTTGTGTTCAGCACCCCAAAAAACATAAAGTAAGCCACTAAAAACAATTACACCAGAAAAATTCCACTTCATGCCCTATTTGAACATAATTTTACTAGACTACTAACTGTTTGCCTAAAACGTGGTCTGGTCGTGAGATTTCTTCGAGACCGAATTATGAGGATGCGGTTAGTAAGGAAAATTCGGATACCGATAGAACTGTGCAACAAATCATTCAAGTGTTGGAATATACTGATTCTACGGACGATGAAGGGGTAAAGAATGTATTCAAAGTATGGATAATATTCGTCTTCAAAGCATTCACTTTAGCTGATATAGACCCGATTGAAGAATACTTTTCTTAAAAGCCTTCTTTGTGCTGTGTAGTACAATGTTTGTTTATCGCTTGGACATTCACGTGCTTGATGTTAAATTTACCCGTAAACTTGGAGTTCGATAAAAGCATTGCGAAGAAAGTGGAGCTAATCCGGCTTTGTCGTAAACCCTCTCATCAATCGCGCATCTGATGTACACATTAGCAGTAGCATTTCTAAAACTTTCGATGTAAATATGCGTTTTGCCTTGTGAATATAGCTTTTCTGCAAATCGGAAGGAAGTATGTGGGGGGGGGGGGGGCGGGGTCTATTATCTAGGAGGTTTGCATTCACTCAATATTGGTTTATATCGTACATATTAGTTCATCTATTGGAGCAAGAGTGCAGTGTATTTTGGGGATGAAGCTTGCACCAAAGTCAAATACCATGCCTCGTCAGACAACAAATATATTAGGCAGTCTGAAATCGTAGGCATTACGTAAGTTTCGATTGTAGTTGGTTGACTGGTTGATGGGTGGTAAATGGAGTTAGAATGAAATGTTTACATAGCAATTGAATTATCATGGACATTGCGCAAAGAGAGGTTATTGTTAATCATTTCAAGTTTATCGATAGGTGATTTTTTTACGAAATAGATAAGGTTTTTAAAATGCTATCCCTTCTTGTAATTCATTAGTTTATGCTATAACCAAAACATGGGGTAAAATTTCTCCGTACATAGTCCGATAATTGCTATAAATTAGTTGTATAATATGTATTAAAAATTTCTAGGAATTTCAAGAAAGCGGTGAATGATGTTATTTTATCGAGACGTGCAATAAGAAATATGAACACATTATATCCAGATGCTACTGAAGAGGAATTAGCTTCATCCGATAATATTTGTATAATATGCAGGTAATGTAAATTTCACTTGCAATTTTATGTTTATTTATTAATGCTTCTATTTTAGAGAGGATATGGTTAACAATTCTAAGAAATTACCGTGTGGTCATATATTTCATACTGCGTGTTTAAGATCGTGGTTTCAACGGCAACAAACATGTCCAACATGTCGCCTAAACATATTGCGTACTGCGACAATTGTTAATCCGCCACAACAGCCGCAAGTGGCAGCGAACGGTAGAAATATTCCCGCTCCTGCAAATGTTGTAATCAATAATCAACCCAGTCCAAATGCCAACATTGAACCAAATCTAACCAGTGGTTCTACTACGATCCGTAATCTTGGTGAAAGTCATGCAGATAATATCCGCGCTGCACAGGGTAAATTAAAGTTTAATTTAAGTTTTTCTAACAATAATAATTACGTAATTCATCTGTTTTAAATAAATAATTTTATCTATTGGGTGTACAAATGTGGGAATGAGGATTTTAGACAAACAGATTAAGCAAGGAAATCACTGTAAAGAGAGATCAACTCTACTCAATCCAATATATAATTTAGTAAGCTATTAGCACTTCAATGCTCGGCTCAGTTGCATCAATCGTTGTTGGTAACGTTCCCCAGCGATGGTTTCGTTAGACTGGAGTAGCTTATAGTAGATCACTCCGATTACTGGCCTCCCTTCGCGTTCTTGTCACTGGTATCAAAATCGCCACTTTTAAAACGCCGGAACCAGTACTTACATGTTTTTATTGATGGATCAGGTTCTCCATATGCGTCACACACCAATCGATGTCCATCAGCTACACTTCTCTTCAAATTAAAACAAATTAGTGCTTTCCGCAAACTGTGTTTTTTTGGCACAAAAGAAAGTATGTTGTTTACACTTCAGCGAAATGATACTTAGAGGGAAATGATGACGAATATATTAGTTAGAAGATGGTCCGAAGTGATTTATACTATGTAGTTCCGGAATTTTTTTGTAAATCCCTAGAATCTTATTTGTACACCCAATAATACTAAAAGCATTTGAAATTGTGTTGAATGACTACCTGCCTCGTTAATATCGAAAATCATAATAATCATAATAATTAATCGAAATAAGTCACAGAAACTTCCATATGGAATCGCCTATACTCCCTCGAGGAGTGATGGTAAAAGGATTAGAATTAGATGGGCGATCTCTTTCCATTGTCGTTAAAATATTATTATTATAATTTTGTTCACGTGTAGATATAATCGAGAGTACAATATACGTATTTATATTGTACTTCGTCATTTGCCCCAGAACAAAAGCACAATGGGCAAAAAAATCGTATATTTTTCCAAGATTTCGAATAAGGAATAAGTAAAATTCATAATATTATATCCCGGGTTTATGAGTTTTCAGCAAAATATGACGGGAATGAATTGCTCGCGGTTCCTTTGTTATGTACATTTGCCTTGTATGCTTTACTCGCTAGATATTTTTGCGCTGCACACTTGTGAAGAAACAGGATATACGAGTACGATGGTTTCATGTTAAGTATCCGTGTGTGACGAATGAGAGCGCTATGAATATGCTATGACTACGGAAGATATGTTCAACAATAATCATGACAACAGCAGACCACGGTATGGAGATAAGGAAAATTGTTATTATTGTTATATCCGATTCGATGCTGGAATGAAGAGAAAACGTTTTGGCATAAAAATTCTCCAGATTTGGCACCCTGTGATTTGTGTTTGTTTTAAAATGGTTCCAAACATGAAGAAATTACTTGGCGGAAAACGATTCACATAAAGCAAGGGCTTATTTCTCGAAAGCAGAGTCGACAAATCATAGTTTTTGGGTTGCTTAATAAAGTTATAAACTCGCTAGACTTAAGGACAGAGGTTCACTTTTTCTTTGCATTTTTTATGAGTTTTCATGAATTTTTCGTGCCGAAACAGTGAGACCTATCGAGAAGTTCTTTTCCGTATCATTT
>JANTOP010007851.1:0-16170 GCA_027564815.1 Symmerus nobilis
AAGAGCATATTTCGTTCTATTTGTTCTTACCATTATCTTCAAATTTTTGAAAAATGGACTTGTTCCATTATCAAAATTAACGGCTCATTTCGAAACATAATTGTTTCGTGCCGCGGAATATCAGATAGACGAGCTGTCAAAATTTCAAGCAAATCGTTCCATCCGGTTCCGTTGCCATAGCCTATGATTTAAAAACAAACCAGTAAATGGCCCACCTAAAATTAACGGGGTATTAAACGTTTTAAAGACCAAGTTACGAAACGAAAAGTTTGCCGTAGAAGTCTCGTACGCATAATTTAGCGCTCTGTCAAGTTATTGAGAAATCGAGTTCAGGGTAATTGAAATTCGAAACTAACTTAGAGTCGTTTTTGTATTCTAGGAAGCTTATTTTTATAATTATTAGGTATATACCAGGATATTTGGTAGTAGCGTAATAGATTAGTTTAATACTAATAGTAAAGTAGTAGTATTTTAACATTTTAATCCAAAATTCTTGTTGTAATATTTCTTGGAGTTCCTTTTTGTATTTATTTCTAACATGCAGTGTAATGGGTAATTTTTTGTAGACGTGTCCTGCAATGTTAAATTCCTTCTAAATAGGAATTTTATAATCTGTGTAATTGAATATTTGGAATCTACATTTTTTATTATATTTAATTAATTATTTAATATTTCCCTCGTGGATCTTTCTATTGAAAAATGTGACAATACAATGTATTTAAATAGGATACCATCAGTAGATTGAAATGGCTTGGTACGAAAGTGTATTGAAGCCATAACACTCGAGAATTCTTTAAAATTATAGACAAGGACTGGTAATCACTATTTCTATAGTTCGTAAAGTTAAACGATGATACACCATGAAATAGTACATTATTAAGTGTGTAATTAATGTTTTTAATTTTACCAACTTGAAATATGTACCATATGTATGTATCTATACATCATTTGTATATGTATTTACTTACTTATGATGTAATATAATTTAGTAATCCAACATTCTTAAGTAATTACATTCCATTCAATTCAGGGTTTTAATTCCAGTTTTTCTAGTTTTCATTTATTTTTATACAGAGTGCATATTAATTTCTTTTACATACAAGTTTCTGTCAGATCACGATAGGTTTACCCCAGTAGTAATTACAATACTAGCTTACGAAATTAATTAATTATACACGACTGCTTGTTTTTGGCTTCTTCCAATATCACGCGATTATGGACAAGACATATTTTACACGCAAGACATATTTTACACAAGCTGCCATAATTACATAGAAGATTAGATATTTGTGTATGCAATGAGCTTTAGAAATTTTTAGTTTCCTCCATATTATGCGTAAAGTTCATAATTATACATATTCTATGTATTTTTACATACAATTTGTTTAACACTAAGCAAATGTGTAATTTTTTGGTTTTAAGCATAAAGGTCTTGCAATTGAGTATATAAATGAATAACAGAATGAACTGTTGAACAGATAGTGAATCTTCCATTAATAAATCATATATTTTGTTTTTTTTATATATAAATATTTACCTTTCTGTATTAATGTCACTTGATATCGAGGCAACAACGTGACTGAAATATTTAATTCATTAATGAAATGCTCAGCAAAAAATTCAATAATTGACATTAAACATTTTGAATGAATTGCAAGTAGAAATTAATGAGCCACAATCTAAGGACAGGAATCTTCCTATTTATTGGTGGCTTCAGACAATCAAATCAAATGGCGGTCCACCATGACTTTGGTCATGACCGGGGAATATACGAAGGAAATTAATTAATCTAAATCAAAGAAAAATTAGTTTAATTTTTAAAGAACTAATTCCAAATTCGAACTCAGGAACGAACCCCAATAACATTATAAGTAAGTTAAGTTCAAAAATCATTTATGACAATTTGAATGAGATGTGATTTATAAGCGTGGGCTGAAATGTCTGTCGTCGGTATTTTAATTATTTCTAGTGAATGGCAATGCATATAATTTTATTAAATATGGTTTGCGTGCGTAATTGTAGTCAGTACCTATAATGTGCCCATGTGTCATCATTATTACATACTCGTATAGACGATGTTAATTAGTCATTAATCACATCCAATTTAGACTTCGTCATAATCAGTTTACAGAATGTTCTAATAGCGACTGTTATTTCTAGTTTAAAATACTGATAAAAAAAGTTAAGTTTTAAATGAGATGGAAGGATGGAAACCTAACATTTAGGTTGAAAACGAAGACATACTTAGCTAAATCTGCCTAGATAAATATATATCAAACCCTTGATTCTATCATTAGTCCTGCCTTATTTTCCTATACTCATTACACCCTGATGCGATTAATTGCGAATAATTAAGATTATTAAATTAAATAAACCCCCTTTAAGATCCGTCTGTAACCATTTTTATAGAACTTTCAAAGGAGACGTGTAACAAGCCATACGGTAATTAGCCATACGGGCAAAGTGCCACAAGCCATATAGTACATTTCAAATTTCTATGGCTTATTACACTTTAAAAGTCTAATATAAGCCCAACATGGTTTATTTCACTTTTTTGCTGTATGGCATCTTGCATTTTCATAATGCATCAATCCCTATATGGCTTCTTTCACATAATTTTCGTATGGCTTAATTGACACATCCTAAAGTGTAAGAGTAGGTCTTATTGCACTTTTCTCGTATGGCTTATTACACGCCGCCCTTCCAACACCATTGCACTACTAAAGCGATGTTTACATTATTCAAGTTTTGCTTTCAAGTGGCCTTTCAAGTTATCAATTCCACAGATTTTGACACTTTAATCGAATGGAAATCCACAATTCAAGTGTTCGAATTGAAAGTCTTTCTATTTTCTAATATCTTGAAACTAATATGTACATTTGGTTGTGCCATACATACAAATAATGGTTGTGCCAAATTATCTCAAAAGCAATGCAAAAACGACAGCGTCGACGGTTCAGTAAATAATTCAGTTCAGACGGTTCAGAGTTTTTACGTCCCCTTCTTCTTTTTAAAGTTTTAGATTAAAATTGGCATACATATCGGGTATTGTCGGCGACGCAATTGATTCTAAATTGGACGATTCATCATCAGATAATATTGAATATTGAGATGATGCATCAGATGTCGACATCGATGCATAAATATACTTTGTATATCTTGGAAATATGATCTGCGATATTTTTCATGCCATTTCATTTTAAATTTCATGTTCCTAGGAGATGGCTTCCATGATGAATCCCAGGAACTCCAAAGTTAACCATCCGATTTAAAAAATTCTTTTTTTACTGAAACGTACTCGAGGTTCTATTAAATATTATTTGAGACTTCTTGTTCCTAAAAAACCGGGTTCCAGGATGAATCCCATATACTCCGAAAATTACCGTCCGATTTGAAAAAAATTTTTTTTTGTTGGAAGCTACTCGAGGTTCTTTTACAAATTATTCAAAACTTCTCGTTCCTGGGAGCTGGGTTCCAGGATGAATCCCAGGAACACCAAAGATTACCGTCTAATTCTAAGAATTCTTATTTCGTTAGAACAATATTGATGTAGAATATAAATTTAATCCAAATTTCTCATTCTTAGGAGCGGGATATCTGAATGAGTCTCAGAATCTCTGCAAATTACGGGTCAATTTGAAAAATTCTTTTTTCAATAGAAGCTCGTCGGGCATTTTTGCCGGCAGGTTAGCCAATTTTTCAAAATTTTTCCTAAATTTTTTCAAATAATCAATGGATAAAAATATTGGTAATTTCGTTGAATTGTACGTTCAATCGTACGTTTGTTCAGTCGTAAGCTATCGAATGTCATAAAGACGCAAAATACCACAAATATTATTGGGTCTCAAACGTATTTCCAGTCATTTAAGATTTATAATCAAAAAGATTTAAGAATTATAATTATAAGATTATAATTTGTAGTACGGTGACACCAATTCAAAAAATTGTATCGTTGCTGCGAGATTGAACAGTCAGTTTTAGCTGAATAAATTTTGCAAAACGAATAATCAATGTCAGGGCCGTGTCTTCCATACAGCAGTTTAGGCCCATAAATTCTTGGGGCCAAAATTATGATATTTATTAATCCAAATTTTGCTTTCATCTTTTGGTTGTTTGAGGAAAATTTTATTAAGAACATAAAGCCTCTGCTTTAGAGTTACGTTACAGTTATATTATTTGAATGCAAATCTGTCACCCCCAGTTATACAAAACTTTCGCTGAGCTTTAAGTTCAAAACTAAGCTTTTGTTCTAATATTTTGAGTTTCGTTGCAGTTAAATTATTTGAATGGAAAGTGAGTTTCAAGACGAGTAGAATTACATACCAAAGTTAAAACTTTCTCAAATCTTAAAGCTTTCGCTGAGCTTTTTAGTTTATACCGAGCTATTGCAATAACAATTTAAGTTTTGTTGCAGTTAAATTTTTTGGATAGAAATTAAGTTTCAATATATATTACAATAATAAAATTACACTCCAAAGTTGAAGCTTTCTTTGAGCATTAATAGTTATGTTGAGATTTCAGTTCAGATTCAGTTTTGTTGAGATTTCAGAAAAGTTCTAAAATTCAGGTCATATCAAATAAATAGGTTTGAAAATTAGCAACTTATTGAGGGCCCGGCGACTCAAATCGGACCTAAGGCCCCTGAATATCTTAACGCGGCCTTGATCAATGAACAGCAAAACAAGTATATCCGATTATCCGTAATTTACTGTGAAATAGTAAATGGTAAAATAACTAGGCAAGTTATTACGGGAATATGGACTAGGAAAGATGCAGAATTAGAGAGTACTATTTCCGGAATTTTTTTGTTCCCGGGAAACGGGAAATTTTAAGTCAATCTTCCCGGAAATTTTCTATAAAAGCAAGTTAGAAGCGAGAATTTGTAAAAATATTGGGAGCATTTTTTTATTGGTAAATCGAAGGGTGGCACGAAGGGTGGCACAACTACGGCAAATAACCATATCCCATTTTCTCTATACATCGGCACCATCTCCGTTTTGTTCTACTTAGGATTTGACGCCCATTTTCGTGATTAAGGAATAAGGAATAATTATAAAATTTCAAAGAATTAATATTTTTAGTTCAGTTATTCATATCAAATATAAATTTTATTTTATTAGATTTTTATTACCATTAAATCATCTTTTATGTGTTAATTTTCTTAATAAACTATTCAATGCCAAATTAATTAATTTAATTCTTACATTTATTAACTATTTTTTAAACTTAAATTTTTTGTTGCAAGATTTACAATTTTAGACAAAATTGTTGATTAATTAATTAATTACTCAATATAACTTCTACGTATTTCTAATATCTCGGTTTTGTTGTCTTCTTTTTTCTTTATTTATTTTAAATGCATCACCATATAACGACATCCAAAATTAAAATTAAAATTTTGAACAATTTAATTTAAAAATCTGAAAAATAATGAATTAACTCAACATACCACCACTAACAACTATACGTACATACAACATAATAAATATTTACTTATAAATGAATCAAACCAACATACACAACCACGTTCACCCCAGGTTCACCAACACACGTGAAAGGTAACAAATTTGATTATATATTTTCACCGATTTATTTCGGTGATTCGGACGTTAATGTTGGCCATTCATTTAAAATTCATTGCATTGTAACCGTAAATGAACCGGTACAATGGATGAAAGATGGCCGCATGTTGTTGCCCCCGAAACATCGACAAAATGGGCAACCGAAACATGACAATCGGTACCATTTTAATGAGGAGGATATCGATATTGAAGGTGATTTATCCATTTTCAAATCATTAAATATAAAACATGAACAAACGGTTGGATGAATTGGAACGTAAAATTATTTAAAAAAGTGAAATTTATTAAAAAATATTCAACGTTTGTTTACATCATTCATTCATGATTCATTTATACACATTACATGATTTATTTCCAATATGTAATGCGCCCCGTTCCCGTACAATACTATGAACATTAAACAAGTCATTGACAACATTTCATGTGTGTATTACACTAGAAAATGTAATTTATTCTGTAATTTTCCACTATAGACACAATAGATAAGGAACAGAAAATATTTTTTATAGGGTAATTAGGTTTATTGTTAGTAATAGACGCCATAAAGTCGCAAGAAACCCAATCTTATCTGCGACCATTAGACGACATTATTATAAATCACTACTAATCTGCTGGTTCTCGAAGAGAAATTCCCTTCGTCCCATTATCTTTTATTTCCCATCACTATACGGATCCATTAGTGGCAATAAAAATATGAGATAAACACTACCGGTAATTATGTCATCAGAATATAAATCCTCTTCGTCCTTGTGATGGGATTTAACGCAACATAAAAATATCCGTCCATTCAATGGACCATATGTCTAATGAAATATCAGCAATACCGGCAGAGGAGACAAATAAAAAAAAAAAAAGGAAAGCATCTGTCGTCTTGGAAATACTACCAGCAAGATAATCTCCATCTACTTTTATAGTTTATGATAAATGAGATAGTTAAACTCCAATTCCATTCAACCCTTTTATAGCCGGCTCCCCATCTCATATTTATTTATGAATATGACGTGTGTATTGTGAAGAACAATCCATCCATTCATCATGGGGGTTTGATCTGATCCCTTTTTTCCGTATGATGGATGGAAAAATTTGGTGAAACCATTATGTAAATTTATTCTGTATTTCGTTTTTTTTTTTGCCCGCAATAAAATATGGGTGGGTATACTGACCTTTTCATTTGTGTTTCTTTTATTTTATTAAGGAAAAATCCACCCATTGGGATTTCCGAACCCTATAACTTCAATGTCATCGGTGGATGATTTTCCACCATCCTCGCATCCTCGACCGTTCCAAGAAAGGATATTAAATTTTCTTAAGACATTTTTATTTGCATATTTGGATATGGTTCTATGAGTTCGGTGGGATGGTAGAAATATCCTGCCGAAGGGTTAGCCAGGAAATGGAATCTCATTTTCGGTTGCTAACCTTTCGGAAAACGTGATTTTTTAGGGTCAAATAGATTTTCTCTTCCGTCCTACAAATTTTCACATAAAAACACGTCCCCCCCTCTTCGATTTTATTATCGGAATTATTCCAATCATTTGTCAAATAAAAATTCTTAGAACCTATAAAGAAATCGTTTCCTTAACGTAATAATAACTCCCACGCATTGGTAACCTTAAATCTAATTTGTACGATTTAAGATAACCATGGTCATCTTTTATTAGAGCACGTGACGTATCGAAGGTGTCATATTAAATGACATCTTTCATTTATCTATTTTTCTTTATTCTTTGAGATGTCTTCCCCGTCTTCCATGTAATCAGTTGAATAATAAATATCTAAAATGCTAGTAGATACATCTATTTAATAAATAAATCTGTAATTTGAGTCGAGTACGTGCGACTTCCCTTGGACGCTAGTTAATTTCTTTACTTTAAACTTCAAGCTGCTAGCGTATCTTAGGGTGCCCAAATAATTTATCCCTCATCATGGGATGCCTATCGAAATATTTATATTAATTGTCCGATAATTATATAAAAATGTTAAAATTTCGGTATGGATTGATTTAAATGATGAACTAACTGATTTAATTATAATTAAAATGTTAAGATGTTCCCCAAGAAGTTATATTATTAAAATGACCCCAAAAATCGATTAAAGAGGATTCCAATAATTTCTCGTTAAATTGTTTCCCTTTAGCAAATCGCTTTAAATTAATTATTTCAATCAACACGTCCAAATTGGCTTAAATTGGTTGAATAGTCTTAAACGATAGATAGTCATCATAAGAACTGATAAAAAATATGAATATAGAAACACTGTAAACAGAGATGGGCTTATAAAATGGGTGGGCTCATTTTGCCGGAAACGACTTTACTCTGTCTAGTTCAGGAGGTGAGGTCTGGAAGAAGTTTCAAAAATCCCAAAAATAACTTTTTATGAGTTTGGAGATTGGCCGTCTTGCCCATGATAACAAACTCAATTTGACGTAGAATCATCATCATGATACCTTTTACTCCTCGAGGGAGCATAGGTGCCTCCATATGAAAATTTCTGTGACCTATTACGATTATTAACGAGGCTAGGTAGTCAATCTAGCGCTAATTTGATGTATAATAATCCAATCAATTGCCTCCTAGACCGTTATTGAGTTTTCGTCATATGGCAAAATCATGTATCTTACAAGAACCCCCTGTCATTTTACTATTTAATTAATTGCAAGCTTTCTCAATCAGTTTAAGACTATATGCCGTCTACATATCGCAAGAAACAAAAATTCGTTTAAATGTAAGAGGTAGCTCTCGAGATGCTGTAGATCTCCTCTTCAGGAGGTTGCTGTAGATCTCCGAATATTCCCTAGCATCCCGGTCCAAATAAATAGAAAAAGATAGATATTTAAATATCTGGAATCCTTTTTCCGTTCGGGAAATATAATTCGTTTCGGAATAATTCCGTTCAGAAAATACTTAGTCTCGATTTAAGTTATTGATTTTTCTTTAGTTTTTTGTGAACGTCTAAAAATCTGTCCAAATCACCTGTTTCTCCCAAAGGACTAACATCGGCAGATTTGAAGGTTGAATTGATTTGAGTCCCAGGGCATACAGGAATTGAAGGCAACGAAAAACCGATCTTCTAGCTAAGTTAGGAGCGGGATTAGCCCATGGGCCGGAACCATTCTGTGGAATATCAAAATGCACGGCAAGCAGAATGATATCAGAATGGGCCGGAAATAGGAAGAAACGGTGCTGGGACTCTATCAAAAGAACGAAAGAGTACCTAAATCTAAATAGAAACCAAATCAGGGAAATAACAGGACTACTGACTGGACACTGTAACTTGAAATACCACCTCCATAAAATGGGTCTAGCACAGGATAACGTGTGTAGAATCTGTGGAGAGGAGGAAGAGACGGCCGAACACATCCTTTGTGATTGTGTAGGGTTGAACTCAAGAGCCGACGGACATCGTAAACTTACCACTAGGGCGAATTCTGCGCTTCATGGCCAGTACAAAGCTGACTAGACCTAATTAATACTCATCGGGATGCCACAATAAGCCCATTGGTGGCTGCAGTGGTTACTGGGCAGTTATTGCCACACCCGCTCATTTAACTAATCTAATCTAACATCGGCAGATAGCCTAAAATGAACTCTAATGAAACCTTCTTTCGATTGGTAGTCAGATTAATTCCGAATTTCTAAACCATACCGAAGATACAGGTGAATACCGAGGATACATCTCCTTTTAGGTGATTCGTGATAATCTCACCAATTCTGGTCCAGGATTAGAGGGAATCCTTCCTTGGGATGACGCCAAATTTATTGAATAATCTCATAGCATGAATGCACAAATGAATAAAATTGGATAACCAATTGCCAAACAGTAGGCAAATTCAGCAGGGCAGGAGTTTTTAGAGAGTCAGCTGTGTTGATTCTGTAAATTATGTTGATTTTCATTTGGAAGGCGAGACAAATATGCCAATAACCTGCTAATAATAAATAATAAACCTGCTAATAGATATAAAGGGTGGGCCATTTAAAAGTTTGTTTTTAAAAACGCTATAAAATGAGTCTACATCAATATTTTTTGGATTGTGAGGGTTAGAGCCCTTTTTCGATGATTTCACCGCCTATCTCGCCAATAACATAACAATGACAATAACATAACTATGAATTATTCGCATAACATCGCTCCTTAACAGGATCCCACAGAAAAAAGTCCAACGGCGTCAAATCGCAGCTCCTCGCAGGCCAATTAACATCTCCAAAACATCTTATTATTCGGTTGTAAAATTTGACGCGCAAGAGATCGATAGTCAGTGGGTTTGTATGGCATGTAGTGCCATCTTGTTGGAACCAAAGGTCGTTCACATTCATAGCGTCAATTTGAGACTATAAAAAGTTGGTCCACATGGCTTTGTAACGGTCGCCATTGACGGTAGCGGCATTTCCAGCATCATTTTCAAAGAAAAATGGGCCAATTATGCCACCACTCCAAAATCCACACCAAACTGTCACTCTAGGTGGATGCATTGGCTTCTCTTGGATTACGTGTGGCTGTTCCAAATCCCAAATCCTGCAGTTCTGCTTGTTTACATAGCCCCCGAGATGGAAATGCGCTTCGTATGAAAAGATGATTCTTCGACCAAATTCATCGTCATTATTGAGCTGGTTCATGGCTCACACAGCGAACTGATATCGAAGCGGATGGTCATTTGCTGAGCCATATAAACCTTGTAGGCGAGTAATCCGAGGTCTTTGTACAGTATTCTCCTCAGGCTTGTGCGACTAATGGCCTAATGGACTAATGGTTTAGGTCGATGGATTCTGTCCCACACTACGGGCCACAACCTCAATATTCTCGGGCGTGCGCACTGTCCGAGCTCAGGGACCACTTCAGTTATCCAATAACAAGCGTGTCTCACGAACTTTCTTCACGAATTTCACCCCAGCGTTTTCATTTGGCGCTCTTTCACGACCCATATTTCTTTTCAAAATTCGCACGGTTTCTGCTACACAACACTGATTTTGAAAATAAGTTTTCAATGTTTCGAAACGCTCCTCAAGCGAAAACATGATTGTTTCGTGCCGCGGAATATCAGACTGACGAACTGTAAAAATGTCAAGCAAATCGTTCCATCCAATGTTGCCATAGCCTACTATTTAAAAACAAACCAGTAAATGGCCCACCCTTTATAACCATATCATCTTTCAATCGAAAATCGAAATGTCAGTTGCAAGAGAGGATAATGTGTAGCAGTCACTTTTCACACTCTTCTTATACGCTTTAAATCCCCACAAAGTATGTTCAGATTTAGATTGAAATATGTTGATCTCAAACCATAATTTTGCTGATTTAGAAGCCTTTTTTGTTTCAACATAAATTTTCTCATTTCAACGTTGAAAGCCGAACTCCACCCTCATACGGGTATTTAATGAATCTCCTCCATATTTTTCTGATATCTTTTTCTCACAAGTCGCTAAGGTGTGTAGGATCATTTCCAGGAAGTTTTTCCATTGCGAGTTTGCAATGAAGTTCCTGCTTTGCAATGCGTGGCCGATCATTATCATGCTGAGATAAAACATTGTCGTGCCTTTCGGCATATTTCGACCGTTTCATCTTTGCCGCATTGTTCATTTTCAATCATCGCTGACCTCGATCACCTGTGATAGTGGGCCCCCGGTTTCAACAGCTGTAGATAACACTCTTTTGGTATTACGAAATGCCAGGCATTACCTTGGATCCTTGGATATCTGTCTTCGGCGTGGCAATTCCGGTCAATGGAAGTTACTCGCCGGGATAAAACCGATATTTTTAGCGTTTGGGATTCTTACAAGATCGATTTTTCACCGCCGGTGGAAAAGACGTCCTCCCGTGGCCTTCAAGAATTTCGAACTTATTAAAGGATCAACATTATGTGCTTTACCCATTTTCTCAGTGTTAGACTAGAATCTCCAGCGTGTTTCACCTTCATTTCGGCGATTTAAATTTTTTTTTCTCACCTAAACGTTCATTGCTATCACATCGAAATCACCATTTTTGAAGCACCGAAAAGAAGACTGAATAATCCTATTCTGTTCCCCGAAGACATTCTGAAATTGCATAATAGCGTCCCGCAAATTGCTATTTGTACACTTAAATCTTGAAATTTTCAAACCTCACGAACTCACAATTCAAGCCTAATGATGGGGTTTTGACATGAAAATCGTTTGCAATTTGGTCCGATGTCGAATTGAATCGAAGTTTTCAATTCAAGGTCCCAATTTGCGTAAGTGCCCAGGAGGTAGGTTCCTAAGACCTCTTAACACAGAAGCACTTAAAAGCCCGTTGCGTTACTCCCCTATAACATGAAATATCCATATAATTCTTCGATATTTTCTGACCTTTACCTTTACCGGCTTCTTCGGCTACGCATGATTCTTGCTCGCTTTTGAGAACTTGTTCCAATTGCTCGATATTTTATGATATTTTCTGTCTTTGGAATTTTTATAAACTTTTTTCGAATTATTCCGACTTTTTTCAGACTCTGCCGCCCATATCATTTTTTCCCGATCAGTTTTGGACTTGAATTTATTCCGCTTGTCGTAATGGTCGCCAGAAAGTCCATTTATTAAGCTTCCAATAGGATTCACGGCGATGCATTTGAAATATAAAGTTTTCACTAACAGTTAACACATACGCTTTAGTTCATTGTGAAAAAAGATCTGTTGTCAGCGACCTGAAGTGTAAAGATCTTATAATTTATCTGTGCGTCACTTTAGTAATTCTATTGTGCAAAATTATTTCTCATACCCAGCTCGCTTTTCCTACAAATCTTTTCTTTACCTTAAAACTTCTTAAACAACTTTAATAGAGACCACGGCAGCAAGTAGAATTAATGCTTCCACCTTTTGCTAAGATCATCTCGATTTTTACTATGAAATCCTCGCTGTCGTGTATCTGATGATTCTCACTGGATCGCTCACTGGTTCTTTCTTCGACATGTTCTACATGAAGAAATTCTTAAATCACATTTTCCAACTGCTTCTATTTGGAGTGAGAGCCCCAGATAAAATTATACTCTTACAGGCATCTGTCTTCAATTGGTTAAATCATTAGGTGGCATTACATGCGTCACTATTCATCCATTGACGTAATATCATTCATTGTATTAACCTCATAACTCAATAATTAACCAACCAAAAAAAGGTGAACATCGAATTGAATCAACTATACGAGTTGAGTTCGCTCAACTCAAACACGCCGGTATTTATAAATGTAATCAAAAACATCCAAATGCGCATACGCTTCGCATAAATAATGTAACTGATCTGCATTTCCACCATTCAAATGACATGTATTCATTAATATCGTTAACATCCGACGAACTACCGGTAACCGGTAACGACGAACTCGTTACCGAACCAATAGTTGACGATTATGTACGATTTGGTAATGTAGATCATCACCATAAAAACCATCTTCATAAAAACGTCACCAAACATCGTATTCATCATCATAAGGACACGGTAACGACACCACTTACTGACCGACCGGATATCGTTACCGAATCGGTTGACGAGGTACCATATTTTCAAGTGTACTATGATAAAAAAAATCAATTCATTGATAAGCGATTGGAGACGTCAACGATTATGATAGACAAAACCGATGATAAAGAGATAATAACAACGGATGAGGACAATATTGGTGGGAATGATAATAAAATAAATACGACGTCTGTGCCCGAGCGAGTAAGGGTGAATTTTACCGTTTGTTTTGAAAATGGTACCATTATTTGGGAGCGAAAAGATAAATTATCCCAAAATGACAGTACCACGGTTCCATCGAAATCCGTTGACGTTAGTAGTGATGACTTCACATTGACATCGTATTCAATTCAAACGGAACAAACTAATTTTGATAATATTGACGTTACTTCATTTGGGGATGTTCCGACTGATTGTAAATCGTGCGTTGAAAGTCCATCCGAAGGAACCACCATACAATCGACTGATGTAATCTTTCCGACGGGATATTATGTGTCATTCGGTACCATGACAAATTCGAAATATATAAACGCAAAGAGTGGTGAGCTGTCATCTAACCAAAAGTTATTTAAAAATATGCTTGTATCAGCCAAAAGTTTTTTTTTTCTTTCAATCAATTAGTTTTATTTATTTATTTATTGCCCGTTAAGTCGATTTTCTGAAATGTCAAACAAATGTTATGAAAATCGACTTTTAACATATAATATTTCTATTTAAAATAGCATTTTTTTAATGCTTTCCATTTTTTGTCGTTCATATAGTTTTAATTATAGTCTGTAGTCTATATCGTAATTATAACGTTAGATGGCGCTTTCAGTTCCGTCAAATTTTGACAGACGAACTGTCAAACTTTGACGGGTTCATCATCTTTCATTGGACAACCAATCCAGTCGACCAATCCAGTGGTGTGAAATTTAATGATTGAAACCAAAAATTATTTAGATAAGAATTGGCGACTTGTGGAATAAAAACGGAGAAAACTTATAAAGAAATAAGAACTGTCACACACCTTTCTACAACACACATACTTACATACAATTTTCTTTTTACAAATTTATTTATTTTTATTCATTCTAGCTTTTTTAAACCAGTTAGTTGTCTATATTTATTTTTAATTCTCTAATTGATTGTTTATTAGACATAGTTTTTTTTTTTTAATTTTAATAAAGATATTTTTAATAAAAATTGTATAAGTAGACTGCTTTTCCCCTTAAATTTTTATTGATAAATATATGTATTACACAGAAAACGTTACAAATTTTGAAATGTATCCGTAATGTTCTTTTGCTGTACCCTCAATATTTTTTTAATATAGTTTCGTAGTATAGCTGTTGTTTTCAATGAACACAATAATTTGAAAAATTGTCTAAACAATTACCGAAAAACCCATCGGATCGCTGTTAAGTAATGTGGACATATGGACACAATACTTTTATTCTATTTTCAATACTTCAATTCGATCCCAGTCTTTTTATAGGTTATAAGATAACGCTAGAATTTCGTATATACAATGTATGTAGAACGGCTTACTATTGCGGCACTCAAACTCTCGAATCAGTGGTGAGAGTTTGCTAAGTCGAGTCGACATACAAATTTTATCTGCGCAGTAAAAATATGTAAGAATTTCTTTGTCGAGTCGCATCGACTCAACTTAGCAAACTCCCACCGCAGAAAATCGAGTGTTTTAGCGATTTTGTTAATTTTGAGCATTTATTTGCATTGAGCATTTATTCAATGTTTTCCATTATTTATGGGATACAAGAACCACAACATTTTTGTTTCGGAACTGTTTCGAACATTCTTGAACATGTTTCTGAAACATTTTTGAACATGTTTCTGATGTTTTGTATCTGTATGTGGACTTACCTTTAGAAAATGCAAAATTGAAATGATAAAGTTGAAAGTGTGTATTTTCGAAAAAAAAATAAATAGTTTTAAGCAGTCTCGCTCTGTTTCTCTGATAGTTTCTGTTTCGCTCTGACAATTCGTACGACTTCCAATTTCAATGGATGTTTATTATTAAGAGGAAGTGTAGTAAGTACATTTAAAAATTCTCATTCTAATTCTATATCGATCGGGTCTAATAGTTTGGTTTCCCCACTATTCCCTTCACTCCAGACTAATCGAATCTATTCAGAAAAAGTTTCTAAAATATGCCTTAAGACTCTTAGGGTGGTCCAACACACTTGCTATTCCTTCATATCTTGATCGATGTCAACTATTAGGACCAGTGGCGCCAAAATTCAAGAAATTTTGGGGGGAAGGGGGGGGGGGCGAACGAATAATAGACACCAACATTTCTATGGAAATTCTTGGGGGGAGGGAAGCCCCCCCCCCCCAATTGGCGCCACTGTTTGGAAAATTGTCCGTAACGATTTGAAGTATAAATTGTTTTTCTTCCTCGCTTTTTTGTGCGAACTTGATTATAAACCTGCATGAGTTTAACTCCTTGTTGTGCAACGTCATTAACAACTTTCAAGTCTTCTTGAGCTGAAGGAGCTGAATTTTCTTATAACTGGCATCATCTTCCCACGTAGTAGGGTCCCTCTCAAAAAATTCCGTTGGCAATGGAAGTCTATCAAAAAGATATAAGGAACCTTTAGAAATGAAGTTTTCGATCCCCTGATTTATGTATTCGCCAACATTTTCGGTAGCTTTGCACATATTTTTTTAGGTTCTTCGAAAGTCTCATTGTATTTTAGAGCATGTAACATTCGCCTTCTTATGTCTACTGATGTTTTACTATTAAAAATTACATTGCAGCCTAACGCGTAAGCATGAAAATTTTGAATAAATTTTAAATCTTGGCAAGGTGCTTCTGCAGCATAAGGGCCAACGTCCAGGCTTGAACATTGGGCTAAAGATATCCAAATGTCTCGAATTACATACAATATATTCATCTCCCAAACTGAACTCCTCACGAAACAAATTGCTTTGGCCATCCACCTAGCATGATGGAAAGCACCTGGAACTCTGAAAAACATTCCTCTAGGGGGGGGGTCAAACCGAACTAGACCGAAAGCAAACTAGTAATTGAAGCATTTTCCTTCGATTATCAGCATTTTGAAAATGAAAAAAATGTTGGTATGACATTTACCCCAAACGTCATTTGACCCAAAACT
>JANTOP010007862.1:0-16170 GCA_027564815.1 Symmerus nobilis
ATATATATATATATGTGTGACGTATATTTCACATATATATTGGCATATATTTTTCACATATAAATTTTTCCATGCGGGAAATCGACTCTAAACTGGTACAAAACTGCCTTAATGTCCTAGACGGACCTAAGTCAACTCAACAATGTTGAATTGATTTTGGCCCCGGGGTATACAGGAATTGAAGGCAACGAAAAAGCCGATCTTCTAGCCAAGTTAGGAGTGGAATTGGTTTTCCATGGGCCGGAGCCATTCAGTGGAATATCAAAATTCACGGCAAGCAGAGTGATAGCAGAATGGGCCGGAAATAGGAAAAATTGTGCTGGGAGCAATCACCAGGACAAACCCATGTAAAGGCATTTATTGCCACGCACTCTATCAATAGAACGAAAGAGTACCTAAATTTAACTAGAAACCAGATCAGGGAAATAACAGGACTACTGACTGGACAATGTAACATGAAAAACTACCTCCAAAAGATGGGTTTAGCAGATGATAACGTGTGTAGAATCTGTGGAGAGGAAGAGGAGGCGGCCGAACACATCCTTTGTGATTGTATAGGGTTGGACTCAAGACGATTGCGATACTTCGAGCTACACCACAATGAGCTGACAGATATCGTGAACTTATCACTAGGACAAATTCTGCGGTTCATGGCCAGCACAAAGTTGACTAGACCTAATTAATACATATTAATATTGTGGCCTCAGTGGTTACAGGCAATTATTGCCACACCCGCATTTAATCTAATCTAATCTAATCTAGTCTAAAACTATTTCAAAATCAATATTTCATTTTTGTTGCCGGGATGCGACATATAAAGTATATGTAAAGACAATTATAAAATGAATCAAAACATGCAACGTGACTGTAATCTCAAACGAATTTTGAGGAATTCTTTAGCTGTGCATCCAGAGTTGCATAAGAAACTTGAAAATCCAAAAGTACAATTGTCCATACCAGATTTTTTTAATAAAAAAGTCGACAGAGTGACGCGTATGTAAACGGGGGAACGAAAATACACTCGAATGCAGATTTCTAATTCGATTAATTTTAGGAAAAACTTACCGGATTTAATTAGGCGAATGATAAAATTGAGATTTTGGATATTAATTCCTCAAAATGAAAGTGACTCATCGCCATTAAAAGTTTTCGGAATGCTAAGAGGATTTTAGTAATTAATTCTGTATATTGCAAAGGATTAATCGGTAAATGGAGAATACTTTTGGGCTAGCTAAACCTATTGGGCTAGCTAAACCTAAAAATGTTGGAATCCCGACCAGGTTTATCAAAGAAATAAATTAATTTTTCATTATGATAATGCTCGTCCCTAGAATAATTTCCATATTCTACAATTACAGGTTTTACTTCCTTTAATCGAGCCTCTCTGGCTTACTAAGCATAATATGAAGACCAAACTGCCCAGTCCAATCATAATAATCAGTTTAACTCTTTTATAAGTAAATCTAATCATAAAGTTCAGTAAATTATAGCTTAATTTTGAATCCTAACATATAATTTCTTAAACCCTATGTTGCGAATTTTTTCTAAAAGGTTTGCGGCACCTCGTTCATATCTTACTATTTTTATATTGTAAATTACTCGTAAAGCTATCATCTGTATTTTACCGCAGCCAAATAATCATAGATATCAAATATATTAAATTCCATTACCATCCAACATCCACTATAAATTATTTATTGTCAAAGCATTGTGTAATCTATTTATCAGTTCATCTCCAAATATTTCTGAATCAATTTTCTTTAGTGAGTCCCCCATAGATCAGTACGTTTTATGATTATTGATTCTAAATACTGGTATGGATGGCATGAGGGAAGAAAATAGATGAGAATTTCGACCAATATTCCACTTTTCATTTTATTATTCATCGAAATGTTGAAAATCATTTTCTATTTTATGATTTTCCGATCCATTTGGAAAATATACTCATATAATAATAAAATCATAACTTTTCGGTAGCAGACTAATGGATGGAGGATACGCAATGCATTCCATTTATTTTTATTTATTTTCCATTCCTTTTTTCTCATTTCAACCGATTTATGGAATGTTTTCTGCTTTTTATTTAGCTATAAGATATTAATGGAGTTTTGAACAGCTTTTTGAAAATATTATCTGAACGAAATCTTCACTCCGTCCTGTATATTTGAACAAGATACTGGTACGGCTGTCAATGAGTATATAGCGGTTAATAAAACAAACTCTTGCCATAATTATAATAGTATAGTAATATATCAATTTACATATTAGTTCTATATTCCCGAATAATCTCCTCGATTTCATCTACTATGCAGAAGCACCAGTAACATAAATTAACTTGCAAGAATAAATTTATGTTTACTCTACCAAGTGATACAATTTTACGGTGGGTGTAGTACGTGAATAAAACCATTAAACTGTCATAAATAATAATTTTTTCCATATTCACTCAACATGTTCGCTAGGTACCTTTTACCTTTTACTAATTCGTAAGCTTATCTGAACTACGTGGACTACGTTATTACTCGCCATATAACTAAGTAAGTACCTAAGTATTCCCATGATACAGAAGTAGAGTTTAAAATATTGAAATATATTATGAATCATCATTTTTTTCATTTTTTTTTTCATAATACCGTAAAACGAAACTTTTTAAATTGTTTTCGGAAATATGGAAATTACATCGATAATAATGTACGATAACATTATGAATACAAAATCTGTAAATTTATGTATTATATTGGAAATAAGTTCTAGACATGTACATACTTCAATTCCATCTCACTATTTCCTTCCTCAAATTTTTGTAAATTAAGTCAGTTTTGAAAATAAAGTTTTTCAATCAAGTGAACTATAGTCAAAATGTCTAGTAAATATATTATAATATCAAAGTTCTGGTACAGTTCTTTTATTTTATTCTGAGATAGGATTTGAGAAGGCTGCATATTCGAATAAAATTTAAATTCTTGTACATTTGTGGTACTTAGAAGTAATAGTTATTTAATTATTATAAGTTTTATTTTGTGTGTAATTTATAATTTGTATTTTAAAGAAATCGAAGGATACAATACTTATCCCCTTGCTAAATTAGTTTTCATTTATCCATTTGGAAGCAAATTTTTTACTGCTTAAATATGAAATGATAGATAAATACTTGTTGTTGAGAGTTGGATGACATACGATATATGTCTGCTACAGATGAAAACTCTTCTTATTTACCATCAAATGTTTCATCAGACCCTTATCGTTTTTACCGATAAGATATATCTCTTGATAGATATCGGTAAAATCCCATGTACTCAACAAGACATTATATTATTGGCATTAAGAATGATAGCCAGTATCAAGATGATAATAAAATCTATATAATAATGAAGCTCTCAAATATATTATAATATAATAAATACCATATAATAGCCATAATATCAAAGGCTTATTTGATTTTTCTTCTGATAGTTTTATTTATTACGAATAATATTTTTATATACGGAATGTTATGTAATGCAGATGAAGGCAATCTTAGCTCTAGGTTAGAAAACGAAAAGTCATATTTTCCACGTTAGTTATAACTCATATAAATAGGAAGTAAAGAAATTCCTTCCTGACGATGTAATTAATAACATAACATTTACTAATTAGTTCATATTCAAGATTAATTTATCATAAACATTCTGACGATAACAGGTATATAAAAAATACTAATAAGTTATGCCGTAAGTAAATTATGAATAGATAAACAAGTCTAATTATAGTTTGAAATCGAGATTATATCCCATTATATCCCATTGAAATTTCTTTCAATTTTGTTTCATACGTGAAATAATCAATTCTTAATATAATATTTAATTCAAAGAAAATTAAGGAGGTTTGCAGAAATTATACAACACTAAGGACTTGTTCATCTAGTTGTCATTTAACTATGATTGTACTAACATTCCATTATATACTTATTGGAACTCTCATAATTTACTACTGATGGCGACTACATATTTCATAAAAGTCATTAATCATTATTGAAAACGTAAGGTATACATAAATGTATTCGAAATTGAACAACTGTGTGCATATTGCTATTGTATGAAAAATAATTTTCGATTTTCCAGATTAAAATTGCTGTTGAACGATATCGTAAACATAAAATATAGTTTAATTTAAAATAATGATTTGTTCCTATTCAGAATAGTCTAACAATGAATAATATAGCCAATCATCCTATCCCATATTATACGAGTAGTATACGGAATTATAAGTACTCGTATTTGCAACTAATGGAGGTTCTAATAAGAGATTGCTTGTTAATATCCCAGAATGGTATCATGTTCTTTTTTTAATTAAAATTTAATGGATTTTGTTGCACAACATAACCATGTATATTTGTGTATACCTTTAACTATTCGTTGATAGAAATTCAGTATTTTTTTCAATCGTATATACTTCCATTAGAAAACCATTTTCCAGCAGAGAATTTTCTATTATAAACCAGCTGATTAAAATTTCTTTGTTTCGTCATAAATTTTTGATGAATAAATTTAAGTATTTGTAAAATATACAATGATTTTTGAAAGATATCTTCTTATAAAAGGTACCAAATGAGAGTTTGGGTTGGAAATGGGAGTAATAACAAATAATAACTGTTTTTGACGAGTACAAAAGGACATTCTTATTTGTTATGGACATGGTAGAGCTATTTTTTATATTCATAGTCGGTGCAACATTTATTTCAAATATTATACTTTAATATCTACTGTTTATGCGCTTCCAAAAAAGGATCAATCTCTAAAAGCTTAGTTTTATCTTAAACGAAAGAATTAATTAAGATTATATTAATAATTTAAAATTTCATTTGCTTATACATAATTTATTTGTTATCTGTTATAAAATATGATATATAATATATTAGTAGGTACCAATCAGTGTATATTAAGGAATATCAGTATAAATTAAGAAGTAAGTTCAGTTAAAAATGCCATTCATGAAAATAACGCTTATAACCTTGTCCAACAAAAGTTCACGGAAATTCTATTCACTCCAAAAATTCACGAAAAACTGTATCATCAATATTATTACTTAGCAAAACTGATCTCTGATTGATTGGAATATTGCATAGCAGAAAGTCCCTTTTAGTATGAATTTCCATCTCCACAAGGTGTGCAGAACTTTATGACCACTTAACAAAATGTTACAGCATTTATCATTATGCGTCTGCTTTATTCAAGAGACAATACTCAGTGTTGTTACTAGAGTGCATGCCGAAAGACGCACAAAGTTGCTTTGACAGTTAAGTAAAAATACAAGAATTTAATATTTCGAAGAATTTGTAATGTATCTAAGAAAATCAAAAATTCGTAAAGGTTCGCACCGAAAAATTTGAATATCGGACATCAGGACATTTGATCCGGATTTCCCAATAATTTCCGATCGAAAAAATGAATGTTGCGGAAAGTTAATAAATTAGTTGGGAAAAAATACAAAAATATCAGAACTAAACTTTTCGTGCAAAAGCTCTCCAAAACTAAAAAGCTCCCATAAAGCTAATTTTTCGTACCTAATTTTTTAAATTGTAAAATCTATTTTCTATCCAAATAATGATCCTTTAACGAAATATAAAATTTTACCCAAAGAAAGCTTCAAAAATCTCGAAATATTATAGAATGCTTAAAATTAAAATATAATATCATTTTATATAATCTTGAATTGAATTTTTATTCGATTCATTAAATTTAAATGAAATATGGATTTTTAGCAGAAAGCTTGTCCGAATTATTAAAAACCAAAGCTCTAAGTTCGAAACTTAAATTTTTTTACCTAAAATCTATTTTTTACTCAGATAATGGCCCTTCAACGAAATTTCAACTTTTTTCAAAATAAAGCTTTAGAAATATCCAATTCTCGGCTAAATCTTAAAATTATATTGTCATTTTACATAATTTGGAATCTAATTTTAATTCGATACATAAAAATTAGATGAATTGACATTTTCACTAAAAGCTTTCTCAGTAAGCTCAAAGAAAGCTTAAAGCTTCGAACTTACTTTTTACGTTTTTTTCCCCTCCAGATATTGTTCCTTTCATGAAATTTCAAATTATTCCCCAAAACAATGCTTTGAAAATGTCGAAAGCTCATTGAAAGCATATATTTATGCAAAATTTCGGGCCGATGGATGGATTTTTCAATAATTATCAAACAAGGGCAATGAATGCCTTCGTGATAATATGCTTTCAATTCAATTCAATTAATTAAAGCTTTCGTATAGATTTTAATTTTCCACAGAACGAAAGTTTCCGATTTCATTTCAATTTACTTATCGGAAGATGAACCAGGTGAATAAAATAATATTTTAATGAAATGATTTGTATATATAAGCATATGGAAGTTTCTAAAAGCTCGTTTAAGATAATTTACAATTTCAATGACGTTAAGTTATTGGGATAGAAAATAGATTTTAAATCGTATAAATTTAAAACCGAAATGGAAAATATTTTGGCAGCTTTTAATTTACCACGGAACTTTTGAACGATAATTTCTGATTTCATTTAAATTTAATTATTTAATTATTGCGAGAAAAATGAGATTCCATGCTGCCTAAAATAATATTTGAATTAAAAACTTTCTTTTTTAGAAAATCTTCAATTGCGCTGATTTAAAATTATTAAATAAAATCCATGTCGATGGTGAGTATAGATCTTAGAAAACAAAACTTCAAGTACCACATATCTTACCTCAGATAGGGGGACCATAGGCCATATTTCGAGACTTTTTTTATAGTACCTCTCCTTCCCCCTCATAATTCAATCTAAAGTTGATAAAAAAATCAGTAAAATGGTTCAAAGTGATTAAATAAATAATTTATATTAAAAATATTTGAGTTAATATAGCAATTTCCAGCATTAAAAATTTATCACAATTTTGTTGATATTTCAGGTATGCTCTGCACCTTCTGCACGTTAGACTACACGCCACTGTACTAATAGTACACACAATATTAAAATATGATATAATAAATAATTTTAAAATATAAATAAAGAAGAATTGAAAGTAAAGAATCCATTCTTAATCTCTGTTCATCGAACTTTTTTATCGAAATGTTTAATTAGGTGTATGATAAATTCAGTGAAACAAAAAATTTGGATTTCATATTTATTGTTACGGGTGTAATCGAAAACCGTAATAAAGTTTGTTTGCCCAAATTTTGAAAGAAATAATATTAATAGAAATTTTAAATATTCCCTTAAAAATTTTCTAAGCCGGTGGGGTGGGTCATTCCATTAGTGTTTTGATATGCGATATTCAAGGATGAGAATAAAAGTGTTTTTCTTTAATCTGAGCGAACCTTTGTGACATCAATTTGTCTACTTTTAATTAGATTATATCTATGAATGGTTTGAATTAGATTATTTAGATATTGTCTGTCTGTTTTCAAAAGGTTCCCATATTTTTAAGAAAACAAGCCAACCAGAAAATAGGATGCCAGGAATTTATTTGTATCTTTCTATTTCATAACTGATATTATTATACATAATATATACATTATACATCTATAATTAGAGGTCGGTTTGATGGGATCCCTAATCTCTGAATTCTGAATAATAATATAATAATTTTAATGTACCTGTAAGACTCGGCTCTTTTTGGCAATTCATTTATGGCGACCATTATGAAAATAATAATCTCTTGTCATGGCCAGAATATTGAATTCGAATGAGGAGATGAACAACACCTTAGCAATTTCTAACATTTCCCAACTGTTTGGATTAATCTATAAATTCTGAAATACCTGTTACATAACAATTGTTTTGAAGTTATTGTAACCATTTTTACAGTTTTGTACATTGTAGTTTTTATTAAATTAATAATTTGATGTAATTTGCATCGCCAGAATAATTTTTCAATTGTTCGTTGGTACAGATCTCAAAACCAACAATTCTAATTTCAAGACTATCACTCCAAGTGCACCGCATGCTGATGGACGATATAGCAACGAATTGGCATATATGTATACAACCTATAATATATTTAAGTCCTCGAATTCTCTTCAGTTAGTAAATGTATTGCTTAAAGCATAAGGGGACGAATCCAATATTGAAACGGCCCCTAGTACTATATTCAGATTTGTGTATTTTCTTTTATTAACTAATTTAAAGTAAAAAGGTTTTTCCAAAGTTTTTATTTCCGAAAAATTATTTAATAAAACTTATTAATTGCTGGATTTGTTTTTAAACAGATGTAATTAGGGTTTATTTTTTGCTTGGTACATTACTTCTATTAATTTGGTTCATTATTTCATAAATGTCAATGTATCAGGACACATTTCCATTATTTAGCAAGAATAATTTATTTTACTAATTGTTATCATAAATTCATACTAGTAACATAGTAGTTAGTAATAGTAATAGTATTTCAAATTAATAAAAATTCGTTTATACATATTGACACTAATATTTTTTATAGACTTTGATGTATTCTTCTTTCCATATTGTTACAATTAATTGTTGACTGTTTTAAATTTAAACAATTTATGCAGATAAAAGGTTGAATAAACCACCTGGAAGGAATTACTTTTCCGTTTTTATGTGAATAACTTCCTTTGTAAGGAAAAGCTGTATTTATATTTTCTTTAGCCCATTTACATACAGTTTGAGTATAATAAAAGCCTTAGGACTTTTTTTTCGATATCACAATAAGAAAGCGTGATAATATAATATAGAAGCGTGATTTCGTTAAACACAGACAGCAGGGGTTAGATACAAGAATATAACATATTCATATCAATTAAGCTACTCTATCCTTTTAAATGAATTACTAATAATACATGCATATAAAACAAGCATATTTACTTATCTTTTTCATTGCTTAATGAGTTATGTCTGTTTTACTTTTTATTTCTAGACATTAAACTGAACATACCGAGATTTACTAAGAAATCTTGGATGGCATTTTCTGCATTACGAGGAGCTTACAAACATGTTCAGGTAATAATTTATGATTTTACCCCTTATTTAAATTTTAAATTTAAAAATAAAGGCGAAAATGCTGGAATTTATATTGCATCTTTATCTTTTATAATATGATTTTTTTTCTATTTTCTTGGCATTCAAATAAAGTATATTTTATTCTTGTTCCATATTTTCCGTTTATCTTTAAATTGATATACATATATGCAACAATTCCACGCGAAGAAGGCAGCCACTGGTCCCGACTCTTTTTTATTTTGATAATAGTTTTAGGATTTGTCAAAATATAAATGAAAAAATATTCGAAACGAATTTGGTTTCCCATCTCTCTTATAGGTGCCTCTATCGGAGTTTAACTATTTAAAAAATTTAAAAAACGACGTTTCTATTAAGTAATTTATTTTTATAATTATTTTGACTACTACAACGGAATATGGAATACGTTGACGGAAATTCTGATATTCAATACCAAAAGCAGTCGCGACCAACATCACAATTTTCTTGCTGTTTTCGCATGGAATTGATGTATATATATATTTTGTTTTTGCGATGTTCTCTTACAATATTGTTATGCCTGTTATTACCTATAAGCATAAAAAACGAATTGCATTTGATATTGCAGTGTACTACGCTGTGTAATTTTATATTCGGAATATTATATTTATTATACACTAGAATACTATAAAAGTAGAATACTACTTTAAATTATAGCTTCTTGTACCACGGGGTATTATCAGGTACTTGTTGCAATTCTTCCTATTTTATCTCTAAAATTTATATAAATATTAAATATATTACCTATACCTACTTATCTACAGAATTATTTTCAGCTAATTTTATTGCTATACGAGTGGATCCACTGTTCAATTATAACTTTGCAAATAATAATAATTCGTTAAGTTTTATTTTAAGCTCAATTTGTATAATTTTAGTATAATAATTTAATTAATGAAAAATGTTCGTTATATTATTTTCCTCTCTTCTCCACTCAGCTTCATATTGAATTTCGTCCCGAATCATTTGATGGAATAATTCTCTTAACGGGTGAACGAGATGATTTAACAGGAGATTTTATGGCCATACTCATACACCAAGGATTTATTGAATTTTGGTAAGCACACCAGTCGTCGCTAAGGATTTATTATTATTGTTATCGTTTATCAGATTTTCACAATAATGGTATTTTTTATCCTTTCCGTTTTTGTTGTTGTTGTTTCTATTGTTAGGTTTTTTGTTTTTTGTATTTTGTCTCACCACACTTTATTTATTTTATCATGTTTATAAATGGATTGTGCACCATCAGTTATATGAAAATAATTTCCTTTGATCAATTTTTTTATTATTATTTTTGTACTTTGAAGTAGTTAATATTGTCTTTTTATCTGGGTGTTTCCTATTTTATCAGCGAGAAAAAATATTTTTATTATTTTTATTTATATCCCGATCATTTTATTTCATATCCCTCTCATTGATTAGTAGAAATATAATGCATGCGTGGGTTGTGTATTTTTTGTATTTTTAGTATTTTACTTTTGAAATATCGATAGAAAATTCTGAGAAATAAGGAAAATTAACGACAAGGAGGAGGACGTTGTATAGTCATGCTGATACAAATATGTGAGGAATTTTTCTATGAGATGAATTCTAGAAAAGCCTTTTCCAAGAAATAAAACAGAACGAGTAAAACAATAAAAAACACTTAAAAACTTTTCATATTTTCTTACATTTTTCTTTTGAAAGTAAATAAAGCCTTTTAGTATTGTCTCCTTATATCTTAATGTATACCTTCTTTAAATTTAAAAAAAAATTTTATTTCCTTTCATCAAAACATTTCTTGTAGGATTTTTTTTTCTTGATTAGTAAGTAGCAAATATCCTCTTCTATTTTAAACATTTCTATAACAAACCGTTTATAACTTTATCCGATAAACTAAAAAAAAAAACAAAGTTGGTAATTTTATTCCTTGAGCCTTTGAACAATAATATGAATTATTTATATAATTAAATTAAAACTTGTAGAAAAGTACATATTTTAAATTTTTTTTGGATCGTACAAACATCTGTTATATGAATCGGTCGTTGACGGTCGTTCAATAAACTTCTGTAGATTGCGTTAAACATGTCTAATTCTTATTCCGGGGTCAGTTTTACAATTAGTTTTGTTAGTAATTTAGTATTTTATTTCTTGATATTGAAGGGTTTTCCTTGATTTTTTCCTGGTGTATAATCATAATTTTATTAATCAAAACTACAAAGTATCGAAATGTATATGTTTTAATTTGTTTCTAAAACAATATCCATGTGAAAATTTGGCAAATTATTATAGACACTACGAAGCTTGCCGCGAAACGCTTTTTTTTCTATCGTTTGCGATGATCATGATATATATGAAACGGCTCAACTGATATAAACAAAAATCACATTAGTCCATGTATTATCTGATTTGTGAACGAAGAGTTTTGCATAAAAAATTGTTTACTTAAATGGCGAGGATTTTTCAAAAAAATCGATTATCAATGTTTAAATGTTGAAAATTTAGTGTTCCGGCCGAAAAAAATAAAAATTTTCGTCTAAATGAGAATCCCTTCGTTCACGAACCAGCCTTTACAATAAGAAACAACATCTCAAAATTTCAGACTGATCAGCGAATTGCTTTTCGAAAAAATGTGATCATGGCAACGCAACGGACAGAAAATACGATTAAAGATGCGAAAGATAGTCAAGTTTATTGTTTTTCAAAATTAAAATTATTTTTTCTCAACTTACTTACACTTTAGAACGAGTGCTTCAATCTTAATGAAAGTTTGTGGAAATAACCGTGAAAGTATATACTTTGACAATATGCAATAAATTTCTTCAGATTTTTTACTTAATTGGCATTTTGTTGGTTTATTAGCTAACTATATTTTTCATCCGGAACATTTAAAACAAATATTAAAAGGCATATAATTATTTAAAATTGAAATTGGGTAACCTGCAATATGTTTATAATATTCAAGATAATGTAATCACACAAACTTCCTTGAGGTTTCATCCAATATTGCTTAGATAAATGGATTTACCAAATTTAATGGTTTGATGCACAATATTATTTAATAAATAGAAGAGTATGAACAGGAATTCATTACATAACATAGATCAATCAGGGATGATAAATCTTTATTTTAAGTATATTTTCATCTGAATATCTATCGATAGCTACATATAAGATGTATATAGGTTTTCAAAGTCATTGTGCCTCAGGAAAAGTAAGTATTAAATAAATCAATATAATATTCTAAAATACATATATAACTAAAGCTAAAGATTGCGCAACCCTTAGAAATTTATTTTTGTCCAATGTTGCACAACATTTATAAATATATTTAACGTACTTTGGACTTTTATTGGATTTTATATCTAAAAACTCTAAATAAAATGTATCATTTTGTATCGCATTCGTGTACATATGAAATACTTATACCATTCGAAGAGGAATAAATTAATAGCGGGTGGTATACAATACTCGTATTTGTATAAAGATTTTTATGCCTGAATAAAATGTAAGCCTACATATAAAGGGAAATAAAGTCTATAGTCAAGGAATGGTTCGGTTCAAAATAATTGATGGTTATAAGGACGTTAGAAATTGGATTAGGTAATATTTATGGATATTTGAAGACGGTATTTAATATACATTTTGAATTGCTTAAACAATTTTTATACGATTATTAATTAATTTACGTCAATATATTAATAGGCAATTCAATAACATTTCAGATTTGCGTACCTATAACACTTCAGATATTGATTATCAAAAAACTTGTAATATATTATATATATACCATTTTGATGTCAGTTAATAATAATACTCTGATATACACATATGTAAACGTGAAGTAAATTAATTCGCTTAATCTGGAAAAATATTAATTTAATTTGATATTTCAGTTCCAAAATCTATATTTCTGATACTCTCCCGCGAAAATATCCGATTAAAGGGTCAATAGATAACTCAGAAATGTGTATTTTTAAATTTAACTATGGGAGTGGTTAACCGCTCATCATATCTACAGCGGTTTACCTTTAGCATTTCATTTTATTAAACTTCCGTGGTTAAAACTAGAAATCTGCCGGATAGTGAATTTGTCGGTTAGCCGGATACCGGATATTTGGTATCTGTTTTCTGAATTTCGGTATCTATCGGGCCTGATATTGAATACCGTAAATTTCCAAATATTTCATAAAAGTCCCTTAATATGTTATTAGCCAACTTAACAATAATCGGACAATTTCATGTAATCGAAGTTTTTAAGTTGAGAGACATTTCTTGAAAATTTCATAGTATGTACAATTTCACTTTATGAAGCCGAGTATTCCTGAAATTGAAATAAAATCAGCAAATTTAATTAATATGGGTGATTTAAAGATGTTGAAATTCAGAAAATACTAATATTTCTTACTCGCTATTAAATATATGGACAAAGGGAGTATTAACAATCTTCAGCAAACAACTCTTTCGTCAAAACAGGTGTTTTGTGCTGTGAATAATTTCAACGTGGGGGGTCGAGTGCCTACCCACGTCGAAATTATTCACAGGACTGAATGGGAACAGGACGTCACTTTAAATAAACGAATTGAAGTTCGGGTAATGCTTTTTTTCGGAATTGGTTTGAGTGCCCCGTCTTGTCCCACTATCCCCTATACCATTTCTACAAAAATTAATATTTTTAACCCTATGCGCTTTTGAAATTAATATTAAGAACAAATTTGGTTTTTATTTTATGTCAACATTAGCTGCACTTATAATTGTGTAATTGCCTTACCCAGATATACTAATACTTGTACCATTTGTTCGCAAGTGTTAATAATTTTTCAATATTTTGTAATTTCTATTTATCATCGTCTTGTGACGATCCAATAAAAATATAATTTCTAAGTTATATAAATCTCGTTCAAGATTGCGGACAAAGCAAAATGTCTGTTATTGCATAAGTAAATTTAGCATATAAAATTACCCTCTGGAGCATCACAGAATACAAATCAAAGTAACAAAATCCTCTTATATATACTCGTACAGTTATTGTGACAGATGCATAATACTTATATATGATGCAAAATGCTCGTATGTAAGAACTTTTGCATTTGTTGTGACCCCCTTAGAAATGTTCTTATTTTTTATTGCAAAAGTTATATTCTCCCTAGGAGTAGGATTATCGTTGAATTGTCATTTTTATTATGATATAACAATTTATGATTATATGGATAATGCTATATATGTATATTTATATACATTAAAGTTTCATAACAATGTTCCAATGTTCTTGTTATTAGTGGGCTGGGTGATAAGAAGATCAGAGATTTAGAATGTATAGACAATGATAAACATTAAATCCATTACCATTCATATTAAAAGTATTATTATTAGTATAGTCTGCATACCTCCTTAAAAATCATAACCATATGTCAAACGAGGATAATAATATTGTTTTTCATTGTGGTTGTACCCATTTGTACTTAAATAGAAATATACATATTTTGTATGAGAAATATAAAAACTATTTAAAGGAATAAAAAAATGTAATAAAAGAACGATATTTTAATGTTACAATGTGGAATGAATGAAATGAACAAGCTTTTCATGCAAAAACTATGCAAAAATGATGTGGGTATTCATAATATGATATACCTTGATATACTTTTGAAATTTACATACTTCAGATATATTTCTAACACTTTAACTACGTAAACTTACGCTTTTCTTCTGGGTTCTTCACTTGAATGTATTCTCTGCTTTTCGTGAAAATCAAAACTCGTAAATTCATCTTGTATGTAAGATTTTGTAGCAATGAACTTTTATTATCTCCAACGTCTTTCATATATCTGGTATAAGCCGCTTAACAAGCGACTTACCATGTTTAATATTGTATTTATATCTAATAAGTGTGTAAAATAAACATTATTCTCCATATCACAAAACCTACTACATATTGAACATTTTTTTTCCATTGGAACGGGGGGTTAAGTGAAGCCTTTGAAAAAGATATGAAATGATTTTCATTTATTATCGTATAGTTTTTCATCTTCATGTGTAAAAAGAAACACTTATCCTAGTTCAGACAGTTTCAAGAAGGTCTATTGAATATCATTTTAAAGATTATTTTTTAAAAGCTAATATCTATATAAATTCCCTCATATTCCATCAGGTTTGATTGTGGTTCGGGGGCTGGATATGTGAAATCAGATGAAACTGTTACATTGAATCAATGGAATTCCGTACACGTATATAGACATAGATGGGATGCGTGGCTTTTATTAAATCAAGGCAGCCGTGTACATGGAAGATCAAAGGTAAATACATATTTTATTTATAGGAACATTATATTTCGATCTCGTATTACAAATTTAAATGGTTCCCATCTATTTCACATTTAACGGTCGAATCAATCAAATATATTAGCATAATTCAGACAATTCTCTATATATAATCCCAAAATCATATTTCATGTGAAATGAAAATTTGAATTTTTTGGAAAGTGTAAGGTACAAGAATATAGTGATGTACCGGGTACCCGGTAATTACCCGGATCAGGCTTATAAATAAAAACCCGGGTAATAAAATTCTTTTAAAATCAAAAAATATTGAGGGAAACATTTAACATTTTTTTATCTCTCTATCGGTGGGAGTAAAAAATTGAAAAAACTGAAAAACCCAATTACTTTATTAAAAAAATTTTTTTAATAAATTTTTTTAATAATATCGTCGAAATGCTCCATTCAATACCGTTCATTTCATATATATCACATAAGAAAATCGAATAAGCTGTTTAGGAGTTATGAGCGTTGGAACAAGACGCAAATCCCGATATTTCACCAAAAATATAACAGTTTAAGGTACTCTGTATTCGTAGCTGTAAGTCGGATTGTATCGAATATTTTTTCAACCCTAACAAATTCTGATACTTTTATCAAAATCGAAAGGGGTCGGGACAAAAATCACCTTTTTCTGTTCACTTTCTCGTGGAACGTCTGTATATTTGGAAACTATGTACACACACAGAAAAACGGTGTTAATTTCTATCCGATTCGGTGTGACATACGGTCCATCCGTTCAGATAAGTTTATATTTTATCCAAACGGTGCGACCTATTTGGTTAAGTTTATTATATCCGAATAATATATATTAATAATATCTTTTGGGATAAATAATTTTACACCGATCGGTGTAATATTTTATTGTTATT
>JANTOP010007873.1:0-16169 GCA_027564815.1 Symmerus nobilis
AATCTAACTACGGTATTAGAGAATAAAAAACAGAAAATCGAAATTTTTAATTTTGTCCATGGGACGTTACACTGTGCGGCGGAAGAAATTCATAAGGCACAATGCCGCGATAATCGAAGAAAAGTGTTAATCTTGATTTTTGAGCGACTTTGGTTCGATTTCTTGGTCTTTACTTACCTTTTGCACGATATTCGCTCGATTTGTTAGTTGTTTCCGAGTCTCGGACCCCCTCTTGAGATAAATCTTGAGAATGGAATTTCTCCCCGTAGGCGGGGCAAGATGGGGTTTAATATTTGAAAAACATAAACTTGAATTCCAAGATAATAGTAAACTAAGGTAGGTAGGTAGGTAGTAAACCGAACACAATGTTGTTCATTCTATAATTTTCAATAATATTCAAGAAATACATAAGAATGTATAGGGAAACATCATAAAAGTTTTAAAAGTTGTTAATTTTTATTGCATAATTGGCAGATATGTACCGCCTCTAACAGTCTTGCGGACGTAGTACCTGACCATTCTAAAATAAAACGAAAATAGAAATCGAAATACTAAAAATCCGTTTGCAAAAACAATAAAGTTGAATTTTTTCCTAAATATCTACGTCATACTGCTTTCTAAATCCCACAGCACGAAGAAATAATTGCCTTTTTTATGCGTTTATCACGCTTACAAATTGAAGCAATAATAAGGCAGCGACTAGACCTACACATCGAAGTTATTTACAGGACTGAATGGGACCAGGACGTCACTTTAGATAAAAGTACTGCGGATCGCGTGATGCTTTTGGTTTAGAAAT
The DNA here is from genome assembly GCA_027564815.1 of Symmerus nobilis. NCBI lineage: Eukaryota > Metazoa > Arthropoda > Insecta > Diptera > Mycetophilidae > Symmerus > Symmerus nobilis. Next base: position 800 of record JANTOP010007873.1, read on the forward strand.
TACTAGGGGTACCCTGTCTTGCCCCTTACCCCGTCTTACCCCACCTTCCCCTATAGTGAAACTTACTCCCTCAAATACTCTGAAGAAGTATAAAGACTGGATTTTGGAGGTTAGTGGCGTTACCTTGCATACCGGTTTTCCGTCTGACTCTTATTGTACTTTGTCAGATTTCTTACTTCATAATGCAATATGGGCACACCTTATCCTTTGAAGGAAATTACCGACAAAAATGAATACATTAACACTTCCTAAGTGACGCTCTTAATAGTTTTCTCATATTTAAATTAAACCTCCTAACTCCTTTAACGCAATATTGATTCAAAACCACGGCCAACAAAAAAGTTTTATGCGATGTTGGAACGGTTGGAGTTGGAGGGTTTGCAAGTGGATAGCCGATCAAAGTATTTTTCGCCGCTAAGACATAGCAGATCTCAATTACATTTGTTATCATCAAAGAAGAAGATATAAAAGAAATGTGTAAACCAATTCCCAGCAGTTTCGGCAACCTAATTTCATTTCAAACTACCTTGGATATACATCAAATTATATCTTTGGACTATGATGGGATTTTTGTGAGAAAATTAAGTTGGTTTGATCGCTCCATTGTGCCATTGTGATCATTTCGGAATCGGTAGTTTTAAACATGTCGATTTGAATGAACACAATGAAGAAATAGGATAAACTTTGAAGACGGGCAAATCAAGCTGAAAAATTCTTAGATATACCAATGTTTATTATTAGTCATCGTAGTCATCTAAATTATAAATATTCAATTTTTAAGCCACCATCCCCAACATTTATAGGATCATTAAATAGCATTGACAGGAATTAAACCCCATTTGAAATAGGAAAAGATTTTTAAATAGAAGTAAGCCAGTTATCTGTTTTTTTAATTAAACTTATAATTTAAAAATAAATTTCAATTAAAATTAAAATGTGTAATGTGTAAATGTGTTTCTGAAAATAAATAATACTATTTTCTCAGTATATTTCTGTACTAAAATGTTAACCAGAACAATACAACATGATCAAATCTCATGATTCAAAATTCTTGAAATTTCATTAATAATTTCGCGGAATGGTCGATTTCTTATAATTTGTAAAAAGTATGCAAATTCAGTTATATTTAATTTAATTTAATGTAATTCAATTATATTTAATGAGTTGAATAAAATTCGAAAATTAAAACATAATCTTATCGATATTCCAATATTTCTCTCAAAACATGCCAAAGTGCATACTGTTAATGAAAACCTCGTCGGGTGTTACAGACCCACGGATACTGTATACCTCCTGCGGCGCGATTATCGCACCGCTGAGCTCCATTTCAGTGACATACAATTAATTCCGCCCGAAACATTAATTACCGATTATTACGCTCCGGTTACAGAAACTCTTATCAACTAAAGACTTGCTCAAACTGTCTTATATCAATTTAAGGACATTAGTAATCGGTGTTGGTGTATGTTATTACGTTTTATGGCAATACATACGATGATAAGTACATTCTACAATGTAGAAAATATGTCTATCAATTACAATTGTTAATTATTATTATTATTAATAATTAATGTAATGCTATGACGAGCAAAACTAAAAAAGAACGTGAGTATAATGAACCAATAATTTTAATAAATTGCAGATATTACTGTCCACTTACTGTTCATCCTATTATATCTGAATAAATTTTATGGATATTAATTAATATATTAGTCATTTATTGAAGTCAAATATTTAAATCGAATTCTGGTATTACCGATCCCAAATAACAATATTTCACATCAATTTGAAACAAAATAGTAAATTTGGAAAAAATAATTTAATTGTGTAAAAGTGTAAAAACCAATAATAAAGAAAGAAATCTAGTTTTAATAAAAGAAAAAAAACATTACCTAAAATATATGTATATATATATATATACGACTACTTATATATTGCGCAAGTCATGGATAGAATCAGTTATAATTAGAAATTCGGAACCTTAAACTTGCGTTCCAAATATAGTAATTAAATTACACTACATTTTTCATATATCTTCGAAAGGAAGTTATAAAAACTATATTATTTATTAAAGGATCGTAAAAAATATAACTTTCCGAATACAAATTTAATCAATTCCTAATTACTCAAACAGATCAATTTGTAATGGCCCGAATACATCTATGATCTCACGATAAGCCATTGATCTTTAATATTTGCAACTTTCATATGCATAAATATTCTTCAATCTATGAACTAAATTAAAAGATACAAAAAAATTAATCAAGGTTGTACTGACGCACTAAGTTTAAGAAACTACATCGGACTATGAAAAGACGTAATGTTTACCTCTTGAGATTTTTTCTTGTTTTTGTTTATTTTCTTTTTAATTCCATAAAAAATAACATAATAATAATAATAACAAAATTACCGATTCAATAATTTATCGAAGATCCAGCAAAAATTATTTACGTCATATTATAGTTTTTTAACGATTTGTTGAATCGGAGATTTTACATATTTCACCTTTATTTAATTTATTTTAGGATTTTTTCCGGTCAAGTTTGTATTAAAGTTTTCTTGTTAAACGAACGTACGTAAATACGATAAATGCAATTAAGTTAAACGTTTATTTAAAGATAAGTGGGTTTGATAATAAGTTAACCCTATTCTCAAAACTAGTTGGTTAACCTTGAGAATCTGACTATGAATGGGATTGTCCTCTCTCTGATCTACTCGGGCATTTAGATACTCGCAAAATGTGTGTTTTTGTGTGTGTATCGAGAGGATAGGAACTTTTTGAGTCTGTTCGAGAGCTACCCTAATATAATACACGTATTTGCCACTTCTTTAGATTCAAAGAACGTTGTTTAATAAGCCACCGCGTAGTTCACTAAATGCCTGAATAATTTTTAACTAACAAATATCAACGGTCGCAAGACACACTTGTTAGGCTACATACATTACGAAATGAGAGTATTTCAATGTGAATGTGACATTGATTACATCACTGCAGCCCAATTAATATATTACCTTTGACTTTGCTCTGACAGGCTTTGACTTTGTGCTTTGACTCGTTATCTCAAGATAGAAATTTTCGAAAGAATTTCTTAACAAAAACTACAATTTACCATTTGTATTGAAATTCTCTTTGTTGTGTGGTAATACAATACTATTACTATGAATAACTTATGTTCTTCGAATGAAATCGACAAATGCCTACCAGAAATAATTAATTAAGACAACAAAAACCATGACTATCTAAAAACTAAGAAAATAAAAGAAAACCTGAACAACTGGATGACTACAGACGTTTTGAGCAGCAATATTGGATGAGATGTTAACATTTTTGAATAACACCAGAATGAAAATCCTTAACGAGTTGTTCAATGTAAAGTCTCTCAAAAAGTCTCTACAAAGTATTTTTGTGATTCCTATACCAGAGAGTCAATCGAAAGTAGAAGACTGAAACACAATTTGGATACCGATGTGTTCTTGCTACGTGTGATATCTTAATCGGATTTCCATTGTTCAAGGATTCCGTGACCATATAATCTCAACGCTTATCGAGTTTCAATATAAATAGTTCTACAAAGTGCAGCATGAGTGAAAGATATAGACTTTCAAAACAAACTACAGTAATAAAAAGAATGTAACAGATAAAGTAGATATAAAGATAAAGATCCATTTTATCGCCACTTCATTTTATCGCAGACATGTCCAGAAGATTAGGGATAAATTTGTAATAAATTTAGTTCCGTATACCGGGTGGACCATTTAAGTGAAGAGATCGAAATATCTCAAAAAATAAGAGTCGTACTAAAATATTTCCCAGATGTGAAAAGTTAATACTTTTGAAGGCGCCATTCACTTGTGCTAAGAAATATATCGCCCCGTCCCCCAGGGGACGGGGATAACTTTGAAAGTTTAATAACAAAAATTTCATAAAAAAAATGTTCCGAACAGAACCTATGTATTTTGGGGTGTATAATTCCAATCTACAATAAAAAATAGGGGTTCCTCAAAAGGGGGACGGGCGATCTATTTCTTACAGTGACGTGCCGTCTAATGCGCGGAACGCGCAGAGTACACCTGAAATATCGCCGCCAATTTTATTGCGGCAAAATTGCTAACTCAAATTATTTTATTTAATAATTTTGCATCATTTTTTTAATTATAAACATTTGTTTTTCTGAAAAAACTTTAAGAAAGTTCCAAAAGCTCATCGAATGCTTTTAATTAAAATATTCGTTTAGTAGTAGTTTTCCCAATAATTAAATTTAAGTGAACTTTTCGTTAAAAGTACGGTGAAAAATTAAAAGCTAAAAATTAAAATTAAAAGAAAATATTTTTACACTTTGGTTTTAAATTTATACGTCTTAAAATCCATTTTCTATCCCAATAATTTAACGTCATTCAAATTTATAATTGTCTGAGAAGAGCTTTCAGAAACTTCCAAAAGCTTATCCAAAGTTTTAAATTAAAATATTATTTTATTCATTATCAAATCTAAATTATCTCCCCATAAATAAATTTAAATGAAGTAGAAAACTTTCGTTAAAAGCTCTGCGGAAAATTCAAATCACTAAAAAAGCTTCAAATCACTATAAAAGCTTTAATGAATTGAATGGAATTGTTTGCCCTGGTTTGCCCTTTCTTGAAAAATTCATCTATCGGCCCTGAAATTTTGCATAAATATATACTTTCATTTCGAGATTTTTTTGGGCATATTCTTTGGGAAAATTTGAGATTTCGTGAAAGGACCGATATATGATGGATGATGGATAATAATTAGATTTTAAAACGCAAAAATTAAGTTAAAAATTTAAAGTTTTGTTTTAGCTTAATGAATTGAGAAAATGTTTTGCGATACTTTAAAATTTCATTTAAATTAACGAATCGAACAATAATTTGATTCCAAATGATATAAAATGAACATTTTAATTTTAAGGTTTCAATGAGCTTTCGAGATTTTGACATCTTTATTTTGAAAAAGTTGAAACTTCGTTAAAGAATCGTTATCTGGTTATAAAATAGATTTATAGACGTAAAAAAGTAAGTTCGAAACTTAGAGCTTTCATTGCGCTTTTAATAGTTTAGATAAGCTTTCTGGGAAAATCCCATATTTTCATTTAAATTTAATGTATGGGATAAAAACTCGATTCCAAATTATATAAAAGACATTTTAATTTTTTGCTTTCAGTGAGCTTTAGAGATTTTAGTAGCTCCTTTTTTCTGAAAATTTTAAAGTTCGTTTAAGGATCGTTATATAAAAATATTTTAGAACGTGAAAAATAAGGTTTGGAAAGTGAGGAGTTTTTAAGTTTTTACAAAGCTTTTGAACGAAAAGTTTAGTTTTGATATTTTTGTATTTCTTCTTAACTAATTTATAAACTTCCTGCATCATTAAATTTTTATTCATCTGAAGAAAATATTTGGAAAATCCGGATCAAATGTTGCGATGACCGATATTCAAATTTCTCGGCGCGAACCTTTACGAATTTCTTGTGCAGATGTTGACCGCACGCCACAGATTTCTTAGCACAAGTGAATGGCGCCCTCAAAAGTATTAACTTTTCAAGTCTTCACTTAAATGATTCACCCTGTATATCGATCATCATCGTGAATATAATGAAAATGCCATTATACAGTCAAAATTTAACACTCAATAAATTATTTAGGCATTGATGCAACATGCAATCACCTATACTACAAAAAACTATAAACTAGGATCCTCTAGGGCCTAATTAAATGTGAAATTAATATCTGCAAATGTAAAATACCAGCCATAGTAATTTCTGCTGGTTCTACAGCACCACAATAAATATTATCGATATAAAATTTCCAGACGGAAAATTTTTTAAATAACAGATGAGAGGAATAAAAATAAAAATATAAAAATGTATAATTAAAATTGCATGGGATATTTATTAAAAATAATTATCTTACGTAGATACAGGTAAACTTCTATTACACGGAAATCGTGCTTATAATTTTCGTTCCAATTTAAACTAGAATATCATCATAAAATTCACATGAATCGACGAATAAAGTTTTCATGTAGATAAGTAATCCTCGTATACGTATAATTTTATATTATAAACTCGATTTTTATATGATATATGCCGCGATCATAATAACTCTCTTGTTATAGAGGTTCACCTGAATAATATTGTAATCACTGTATACGTAATTTCACGTTCAAGTTCAATAGCTAATTTAGTTCCATAGTATTTGTTCATTATAATTGAATTCTGATTTCAAATTTGTAAGAAATCGGAATATATTTAACTTAACATAAGTTGTTCATAATTGTTGTTGTTACCCGATGTAAGCGTTAACAAAAAAGAAAGTGGCTTAAAAATAATATGCTATACATCAGCTGTGGGATTTTGCCAATTCGAGTCGACGCGACTCGACAGAAAAATTGATACAAATTTTATCTGCACCGTAAAAATATGTATGCATTTCTTTGTCGAGTCTATCGAGATCGTGAGACGTGCATGCTCATGAACATAATCCAAACGATACAACCGTTCTTCAGAGTTGCCTTCTGTTACAAAACAGCCAAAATTGTCCTATTAACATACAGCTGACAGAAACAAGATAAAAAAAACTTAGATATTTGAGCATACTTTGAATTGTTAACGTATTTTAAAAAACGAAGGAATGCCAACAAATTGCTAGGAAACCTGAACTTACTTAAATAACAGACTAATTTACTTAACAAGCCACCCTAAGATATTCCAGAAGAACTATAATTCATTTATTGTCGAGGGACGGAAAGCTTAACTAGTGGGACGTGCCAAAGTAAAATTGGAGAGACCTATATCCAGCAGTAGACTACATAAATAGGATGATCAGATATGATCTTTTCCTCTAATTCCTGTTGTAATATAATAATCAAATAGGCACTAACTTGCTTAATTGCTATACACAATAAATCGTATAAATATTTATTTATAATTGTGTACCTACATACATTTGTTATTCTTAATGAAGAGTATAAATAAATTAAAAATTAACATTTATTTAATTAAAACAAATAATAATTCTAAAACCCTGTAACATTTAAAATAAATTGTCACAAAAGCTATACAAAAAATATTAAAACAGTTTATTGTTAATAATAAGGAATTTAATAATTATTGTAAATTATATGGGGTTGGTTTTCAAGTGCATCTCATATTTCTTTTATTTTTTGCATTAACAATTTTAATTCTTTGTATAAAAAATTGCCATGTAAACATCAGAAGAGTTAGTTAGATTTTATTTACTTAAAGATATAATCTGTCAGTCATGGAATATTATTTTATTAAATCATGGAATATTATTTATTACACAATTTTAATATACGTCAAGTATATTAGTATAAATAGTACTAATAGTAGATACTAATAGTAGTAATAAGCTGGCGTGATAATAAATCTCTCTCTCGATTAGCAAAATGATCATTGGTCCTCATTGGTCCATTGGACCATTGGATAGTTTTAGGTCTATAATATATAGTCATTGACATTTAAGTTAGTTGACAATAGGTCTAATTTACCATACTCTCTAGGGAATATATACAGGGAATCTTCGTAGGACCGAACATTTTTATCAATTTATTATGTGACCATGCAATATCACGCCACTTATACGTATACCTCATCACATTTTCAGCTTGAAATGCTTAACTTAAGAAATACATATCAACATATAGGGCCGATTAAATCCATCAGAAATTCAATATTATACAATATGATTTTTTCTTGGTCTCAAGAAAGATCATACGATCCAATGAAATAATTTTTATATTCATCGAGAGAACCATAGAAAGTTTGTTGCGAACCGATTTCTTTTCCACTAATTTCACGAGTATATAATAGATATGTGAGAGTTATATCAGAACTTGTTCTTATCGATAAAAATATGTTTTATCATAATTTATTGCTATTTTGGAAAACGAGCCTTAATCTATCACTCAGAAAATGCCGGTTTAAAAACTAACTTATTATAGTAATCAAATCTAAACATATAACACAATTACTGACAGACAAATTGAATTGTGTAAAAATTGCATTGTCTCGAAAACATATCTGAACGATAGTTTGGGTTTTGCATTTAACTCTCACATATACGCAAACAATTTATAAAATTTAATATTTTTATTTTAATTGATTCAATTATAAACAAATTGAATTAATTTCAATTGGACGAAATTATTATAAATTGCAAATTTTTATTTCCTGTCGGTATATTTACATATATACATTGCCTTATTTATCTACAAGTACAATAATCTAATCTAATCTACATATTCTAAAAATGAATAATACAATGTAATATCCTATGTGGAATTTTCTTAGAAATTAAGTACATCAAAAACCGACACACGTATGCGAATATTTACTGCAAAAAAAATGGGCCAAAAATAAAAATTGGCCAAAGTTTAGAAAAATTTAATAAAATATTTAAAGAAAAAATAATGCCATGCTGTAAGTTATGCTGAACAAGAAAGATCACGCCACTCAAAATAATGATTCACATTTTCGTTTAATAAATATACATATATAACTATTATATAACTAACCTATATAGGCCGTAAATAATAAATTGTTTATTTAATTACCTGAGTATAATTAATTTTAATTTTATTTGATTTTAATTGTCACCTAATTATTATTATTTTTATCTTTATAAAAGAAACGGTCATTAAAATAATTTAATTTATATCAAATATAAATAAATAAACCCAAATTAATTGTTAGTAACTCTGCACTAATTAAATAATTGAATTGCAAAAAATGTATTATTTTTATTCTTTCTTATTTGTATTGCTGTATTAATTAACCCGGACACTAAACACTTTCTATTGATTTAAATTTTAAATTTTTACAAATTTTCTGTGTAATTAAAAATTTTGGATAATTGTTAAGTTCTACGAAAACTTTTAAAAACAACCATCTAAGTCCGATATACTCTGTATACTGAGGCTTAACACTTTCGTTCGCAGGCAATATAATAAAAATGAGTACTGTTTAGCATGTAATTTTTTCGTCTGAATGGGTCTGTATTTTTTTACGATAACATATTTTTATATTTGCCGATTTTTTTGTTGCATATTATTTTGAACTTAGATTATTCGCCGTTTTAGCGTGCAAAAATTATGATGTAATAATTTTAATTACAGCGATACACAGGGGTTCAAATGTGTACAATGGAGAATTTACTCTTATTGATTATTATAATAAAGCATTTATTATTATCCTGTTTGATACGCAGTATACGTATATTCAATGCTTTGGGATAGGGTTGCTTATTCTGGTTGAAATATGTGATGTTGACAGGGCCCTTATCTTCACCGACCACTTTTTTTAGGAGAGACAAAAATGTGAGTTTGGGTCAAAATTTGATGTTTTTAAATTAAGGTTGATATCCCCTACTTTGGTATCTTATCTTACGATTGCAAGTGGTTTTAGAGTGTTTGGAAACCTAGAAATATAAAAAAATGCATTTTTGTAGGCCTCTTCTCATATATTGATATCTACTTAACAATTATTGTCAAACTTGAAGCGGCTATAACTCCAAACTACATTTTTAACATGTAAATATTCAAAAACTCATAACTAAGTCAATTTTTGGAGTTTTTGCGCCGGACAAAGTGCGTTTTGTTCATTTGTTTATCTAGAAGTCGGAAATGGCATTATATCGGTATTGACCTTAGTGAAGATAAGGGCCGTTTTCCCTGTCACCATCACATATATTGATAATAAATACATAAAGTTGGAACTTACGCAGAAAATAAGATAAAATACACCTACGGAAAACGTTTTCAACGAAACTCTTCTCCAATAAAACAAATTTCATTTAAGGAGGCTCGCACTTTATAAACTTGGAAATAGCAATTTTTAATTATTGCAAAAAAAAAATACTAGGCGATATATCGCAACGGTGCGTGCCAGGTTTTTGATAATAGGGAGGCCCAAACTATTGATGCTGTCCAGAAGCTGGAATGAAAAATCGATTCTTTATCAGAAAACCATCTATTTTAAAAATGAAAACTATTGGAGTCTGAGAAAAAAAAATGCAAGCAAAATAAAAAATGTACCTAAATTTCTTTCCTCCAGCAAAAATAATCTGTTTAGTTTTTCACAAAAGCCCGTGTTAAAGTATAGATAACTATATAGCTAAATATATCAGTGGCCGTCTGGCAAAAGCAAATAAATCCACTGAATGGTATCGGTGGGCTGAAAATTTTAAATCGCGCGTGGGGTCGAGTTATAGCTCATTTGAATGGGTTTTGAATGGCGAACACCACAGCGTATGCAATTCATCGATATGACCATTTAATATCCCGTATATCGATATCAATTACGACTTTGGTTTCAAAAATTCCTAAAATTCAGCAATTCAGAAAAGTGGTCGAAATTGTTTAACAGTAAAGCGTTATGTTCCAACATGACAACACACATTTATGATGATTCGGCGAGAATTGAGAGATTCGGCATCCATCATACAGCCCTAAACCTGGCGTCGGCAGTTTACCACTTATTCTAGTTTCTACACAACTCTCTTAATGGTGTACGGCTAGCTTCAAAAGAGGCCGGTGAAAATCACTTAGTTCATTTTTTTGCCCACAAATCCCAAAAGTTCTACAACGATGGAATAACCTCCTCGATCAAAATTGGGCAGATTTAGTTTAATAAAGTTAATTCAAAACATAAGAAAAACATTTCTCAATACTTTTACGACAACCCATTAAATTTCGTGAAAAACTCGTTCACAAATATAGGTAGTAGGTACTCCTAAACATCGATATTAATTTTAAACTTAATCCCCCCAGATTAGAGTATTTTTCCTTTGGCAGCATTTTAAATAAATTTTCACGAGTATCCTTCCTTGACTTAGAAAACTCATCAGCTTGAAGTTCGCACAGCTCCATTTGGAATTTTACGTCAGTTTCTTCAACCTCGATGGTCGTCGGATTATTAAATAACTTTAGTGTGGTTTAAGTCCGTCAAAATCGGACATCAAAATTTTCAATCAATTTGTCAAGTATCGTTACATAGCTTTTTAAGTTTAATTTCTTACCGGCTTCTTGCATTTAGACGGCTAATTCGTAGTATTGTTTGCCTACGACCAAAGCAAACGTATTGTGAAAGAACATCCTCGGTTCAACGGGAAATTTCGGCCCACCTAGTTAAAAGTTTCGCGCGCCATTGAAAAGGAAGACCCCCGATCCTCCAGTTAGACAGTTCTGGTATAGATTAACTCTTAAGTGTTTCCGTAACCCAAAATGTCACAGCACAACGTTCAATAAGAATGCTATGCTATTGTTACATTTGATTATAAAATACTATATAAACAACATCAATCAACATTGTTGATTGAGCTAAATTGAGAAGACTAAATATGTACTACTGAAATAATTACTAAGCTGCTACAAGTGTGCCTCTTAAAAATCAAACCTCAATGAAGGAATATCCGGTACCTACCCATCGTGATTGGCGTTTGGTTTATTTTAATTTAGTAATGAAAATAATACAATAACATACGAAAAAGTAGAATCAAATTAGACCCAGCATAATCTAGCATAATACCATTAATACAACTCCTCAGGTGTGCCTACGAGGATGTACTAAACAGAACATAAGATTACAATTTTGTCCTTAACGAGCGAAAGCGAATTGCTGGGTCCAGAAAATCGTTTTGTTATTTGGTTTAATCGATAGTAATACACAAACAAACATAACATACAGCTGCTTAATATGTGATGTTCCATAGGAAAAAGGACCTTATCTTCCAAAACCAAATTTTCAGTAGAGCTAAAAATTAGCATTTGGGCAAATTTTATCGTTTTTCGTGTTTAGGTTTATTACACTGCCCAGACATGTTCTGAACATTATACAATCGATTTAGAGTCGATTATTTATTAAGAAATACATAAAAAAAATATTTTCCCAACCTCCACCTCAACAATTGCATATATAATTGTTAATTATAAAACTTTGAACCTCCATATCTCAAAACTTGAGATTTTTAATCTACAATTTCAAAATGCTATAACTAAGCCAATTTTTGGAATTTTCAGGTGATTGATGTGTCCTTTTATTGAGAATAATGTGTAATTTTAGGGAATGCAAAAAACCGGATTTTCGTTGATAAGGTCCCATTTCCTATGGAACATCACATATTTATATTTTTAGACATTTAAAAATACAGGTCGGAAACCAAGCGTGTATAAAGCATTATGGTTCTGCTTTGTGCTTCATATACTTTTACTCTATAGATATAATTTTTTCCACAGGATCTTGGACTATCCATAATTAATTATTAATAAATTATTATTAATTTATTAATTATAAATTATATATTATATAATATTATATAGATTATTTATTATTTATTATTAAAAATACATAGCAAATTATGCATTACTTTGTAACAGTACTATATTCTCCTTTTGAATTGAATAAATTTAGTAATGGATGTCCATCAATTATTGCAGGATAATAATTAATTAATATAGAAAATTCTATAGAAATCATTCAAAGCCAAGGAGAACTACCAAATCTGTATTTGAATGTATCTTATCTCTAATAAGGTAGTGGAACTAATTACTTCCATAACACCTATTTCTGCCAAATTTCCATATAACTCAGATTAAAAACTATTTTTTATTTTAGTTATATAATTATAATTTATGATTTTTTTTCTACTCGTTGACCATAGTAATGGTCACCGTTATCATATTATGATACTAATTTTACTAATATTAGTAATAAAAATAGATAGTTTTGCTTGATATTAATTGGCATCTGAATCGGAAATTAAACAACTTGGGGTATAGCGAAATTTACGCACATTTTCCTTTCATAAAATTAGCTTTTCACAATTATAATTAAGGTTTGGCTGAAATTTGATACCGAATGTCAGAAATAGATGTAATTGGGTTGGTAATTAATTAATTCACGATCAATAAAAATCAACTACCAACTTAACGAAAAATTAGCATTATTTTGTAGCAACACTATCCCCATAATACAAATTTTTTCTTAAGAGTAGATATACCCATATTTGTTAGGGAAAATTTACCAGACGCACCTTTAACATTAAAAAACTTTTCTATAAATTTCATATGATGTGTTAGTGGTAATATTTCATAAGGAGTAATAATTAGGATTAGGATTATTGGAAATTATCAATTTTCTTAGTAATTGCAATCAAAAATAAATTATTTATTTAAAATATTTACACTTTCTGATTGCATATCAACCCATTTATGTTAGTTTGTCCAGTAGCCATGAATAATAATATAATTTAATCCAATAAATGCTTTTACAATGTATATCGTAGATATAATAATATTATTGATATTCTTGCCAATCAATTAATTAATTGTTCACCCTATACACTGCTATTATCATTCGATTATTTATTAAATATCCCGCATATAAAATATTGATTTGTATAGCTCGACTATTTAACTATTTACTTTTTAAGTTTATTTATAAATTAAAATTTATACTTTATTCAAATTTAAATAATTAATGAAATTTTTTTTAATTCACTGCCAAGAATTATTAATTTTCAATAAAACAAAATATTAATTTCAATGCGTTTTTAATATTTACACAGCGGAAAATGTGTCCACAATGTTTGCCATTTGTAATTATTTTTTATTTAATATTTATTGACCGTGCAACTTGTCTGATATCTAGTAAACATTAGACTGTTTCTAGATATAAAATATTTCACGAAATTCAATACAAAAATTATAACATTCTTATCCGTGCAATTGGGGTAGGGATATGATAATATTTACGCAAAAAATGAATCTCTGACCCTTGTATGTTCTAAGCACACAATGTTGTGTGTTTATATTCTGCTAAAAATTTTTGTTAGGAAACAGAGAAAAAACTGCTTCATAATGAGCAAATATTGGGGTTTTTTATTCTTGTGAATAAACATTGGATATTGCGCAGATTTCATTAAAGTTAACACATCAAATACCGGGAAATATTTTACCTACCCCCTGAATAGACTCGATTTGATGGAGTCACGAAGTAGTGAGGTGACAACCTAGTATTCTAATTAACATGAAAAATATATACGCAATCGCACTTAAATCGGTTAATTATTCCATCATATCGGCAAATATAGACTTATCAATCAAACTTTGCGCATCAGGATTTAACTTTATACTCATAACAGGCCTACTGTTTTCTAAACTCGAAAGTGATATTAGTCTATATACTTATCAAAAATCTGTACAGATATGGTCGTCCTGTAAATAGTCTAATAGTAAATGAGTAAATAGTTCATTTTTACACAATTGTTTTAATATAATACACAAAATTCCATTTGCACAAAAATAAAAAAATTTCAAAGAAATGGAAGTAATATGCGATAAATTACGGAAAATCACAAAATTTCGTAGAAATCCAAAAATTTAATTAACATCCGTAAAAATAGAAAAATATTAAAATGATTATTAGGAATTTAAATTTTATGTAAATTAGACTACTGCATGGAACTCAAAAATTGTCCTGCTTCGGAATTAATGTTTAACGACATTTTATTATTTTATACCATGATTCGGCATGAAAATAAGGCAGAACCGCGGAATGCTACTAAATAAAGTGGCCCATTTCACAGATATTACCAAGGAGGAGGATGCTTATTCATTATTTTTAAATTATCTCAAAAACGACGCAAGATACAAAAAAGAGTAAAAAATACTTTTTTGTTGGAAATAAAATTTCTCATTAGGTAATTACACAGTTACTCATGTGCGATTACACAGGCCAGTGATAAACAGTGAACGGAAGGAAATATAGCGAGAATTTAAAAAAAAAATTTTTTGTAATTTCTTGTGTATAACTTTTTTACCACTTGTCAAATCGATTTTTTAGTATAACATAGATGTAAATGAAATAATACCTCCTAACAAACCAAATGAGTGGTAAGAAAAGTGTATCTGACGAATAGCCACGGAGCGTTGACGGAAGCTGGGCATTTTCTAATTTTCAAAATTTTTTATTTTTTTATTTATTATATATTTTTATTTTAGGTGGCTTTGGCGTTGCATTTTCGGTATTTTTATTGCAATGTAATGTTATTGCACCGCAACTCTCTTATCATAATATTAGCAATTAATAAGTACATTTAACATTACAAAACGATATTTCTTCGAATAATATTTCACTTGTTATTTACTGAATTTTACTTTATTATAAGATTTCATCGGAAACTAGTATTTTATCAAGTGCAATACTAAACCCAGAACACAATTAATTCCATTTTTAAACCTCCAGGCAATATCCTAAATGTAGGGTAGACCGGGGCACGTTGTCACACATTTGGTCTTAAGATTTTTGTATTTTTTTCCTTTAATATTTGAGAA